>VMOF01000002.1:16882289-16944789 GCA_011764245.1 Trialeurodes vaporariorum | reverse complement strand
TCTTCTCTTCACTCCTCGTTCCCTTCGCCGAGCAGAAGGAATCCGAGCAAGGGACCCTCCTTTATATACCACCTCGTTTTGTTTGGTTCCGTTCCGTTGTGTGTGTGCGTGTGTGTGTGTGGTTCTACGTATATCTCTTATAGCGTTTATGTTCCATTAGTGCCCAAATTATTCATAGCTCTGTGAAATGCATAATACGTACGAGAGACTACATACCGCTACCGTTTTGTCGCTGTAATTATGCAGTGTTGTCAGATTCCATTAGTAAATCCGTATATTTTACATTGATTCTTTCGGGAGATATACCGTCTGATGGCGTCAACGAGCTTTAACAATAGAGAGGATTTGTGGGACGTGATTTTGAGGCAACACGGAGGCAGCCATCAGTGGAGGCTCGTGGAGGGTGGCAACAACGCATTGTTTCCATTTAAACCACCAAAGGCCAGGTTAGTTCATAAGAATGTCATTTCTCTGTTTAAATGTGGAAGGTAGTTAACTGTTCGTACTCGAGAGAGTTGGAATTGCCTATACAATGAATTGAAGGCACCCGAAAAAATCTCATCTTGTAAGTGTTTTCATCGATAGTCGGGTTTTTCCGGAATGAAGACTGACAAAATATGTGAAATAGAGTAGCGGAGAAAAACGAGTCTACTCGGGCTTGGTCCATAAAGGGTTAAACCTACGTAAAAGAATCGATCTTCAGGACGTGCAATTGCATTCCCAAGATATCGATACTTTTGCGTAGGCTTAAATGGCGAAAAAGCATGGTTACAAAATTGCACGAGCCACCACTGGCTGCCATGATAGAAATCTCTTATGGACATTTTTACACAGGCTCGGTTTGTTTGCCTCATATTTTTTAACCTTTAAAGTTTTTTTTTTAAAAAAAATGTGACAAAACCATTTGAAATTGATTTCAAACAAAAGTGCAAGTGTTTTAGGTTGGCTATCCGGACACAGAAATTGGTATAACTATATGTTTCATTTGGAAGGATTTGCAGGATAAATAAACTGTCACATGACGGAAACAATCAAAATGTTCTCACCTGGATAGTTGTATATCAAATCAAACGTCTGAGTCTAGATAGCCACTATAAGACACTCGCAGTTTGATTTAACCCTTTAAACCCGGGTTTATTACAAACCCTTCTCACAAATTTCTTATCAATCCCAATGAATCGAATGAACTTTTCTCGCTTAGTTTGATATGTACAGTGATTTTTTTGAAAATACATTTAAAACCATGTTAATTTGGTGGTACAAATGTGTACCGCCAGTAGACAAAGGGTTAAAACCAATTTTTACCGAACTAATTACAAGTTCTAATTTAATGTTAAAAAAAATTAGGCAAACAAACCAGAATCAGATCGCCCACGCTGCCTCACTTTAAGATAGGACTTATAACATGTATATGATTCCCTCCACTGGTAGAGCTCGTTTCAGAAGTATAGACGCACCTATAGACCATAATCTTTGGTGACTTTACAATTTTCATTTCATCAAAACTAAACAAAACTTGTCTTCGACTTTGATTTTTTTAATTTTAAAGTTTTCCTCAATGAAAATCCATCGCTCAAATTCATTTTTATTATTTTTCATTTTGAAACAATAGAAATAATGTTGAAAAATTCCAGAGATTATCGGTCTGGGTGCGCATACACTTCTGAAATTACCTCTATAGCTCGTTGAATAATGAACATCTAGCAACAGTGTAATGACTCCCTCGCCTCGTCACTCTTGTAACGCGGTTGAGTCACGCGGAGCAGAAAAAAATAATAAACATCACGAAGGTACACTAGTATAGTTGTCATTGACTTCAAGTGCACGTGCGATCAGAGGCGGAATTACATGTCTTGTAAACTCCATGCAATCTTCCAAATGCTGTACTGTTTCGTCAAATAATTTGATTCTCCCGAAGGGGAGGGGGGGCATAGTTCACTTTCCCCAAAAAAAAAAAAAAAAAAAAAAAAATGTAACTCTTCTACAAAATCATAAAGATTCCTTTCATTTTTTGTTTGTTTTTGTTTTTCTTCTCTACTCCGGTTCTTTTTCTCTTTGTGTTTTCTAGAAGAGGGCGTAGTTGGTATAGAAATATTCGTCCAATGACTATCGTCCGTATTAAGGATCGGCCCAAAATATAATGTCCAAATAGTTAATGTCCATCGCATTTTAAACCAAATGGAGCTCTTGCACGATTTTGCTGTAGGCAAATTGAATATCAATTTCAATGTAAAACGCTGCGAAAATAACGACGAGACCATTAAAAAAGTATAAAACTCACTCCTCGCAGAGAAAACTTAACTTGGAATTTCGGGTGACCACCTTTGCATGTATGCACCAACCTCTGATTCGGACCCCCAAACAAAAGAACATAACCAACGAATTTGAACAATGAGATTAATGAGTTTGCTTTAAAAAAGTAAATTTGAAGGAACTAAAGGTCCACACATTTTGTCATTTGGAGCACGGTGATAACTACAGAAAAGTTCTACGTTGCGTAGTAAACGAGGAAGACGGCACTTAATTTCATGCCCTGTTCTTTTGTTTGGGGTCCGAATCCAAGGATGGTGCATTCATACAAGGGTGGTCACCCAAAATTCCAAGTTAAGTTTTCTCTGCGAGGAGTGAGTTTTACACTTTTTTAATGGTCTCGTTGTTATTCTCGCAGCATTTTACATCAGAATTGATAGGCCATTTGTCTACAGAGAAACCTTGCAAGAGCTCCATTGTTGGGGCCCAATTACATACTTGCCCAAAAATGTTTTGGTTTCTCTCAAATGGGGCTATTGCACACTTTTGCTATAAGCGATTTAATAGTCGATTGAGGCGTAAAAACCTCAAAAAAGAACGATGGCGGCACTAAAAACTTCCAAAATCCACTCCTAAACTCAATAAACGCAGTTATTTGCGCGAGCGTAATGGTGGCCGAAGGCACTAACAATGGGAGATTCCCATCTAACAATTCTGAAACTCCATCAAGAAGCGACCAATAAGAGACTACTTTCATTTGACGCCGGTGTCACTAGGTGTTGCGGCACCATTCATCGGATGTGGATCATCACTCTGATGACTAATTACTCTGTGAATCACCCTTGTCAGCATAGAAAGAGTGACGAAATTAAGATAGGAATCTCCCATTGTTAGTGCCTTCGGCCACCATTACGCTCGCGCAAATAACTGCGTTTATTGAGTTTAGGAGTGGATTTTGGAAGTTTTTTGTGCCGCCATCGTTATTTTTTGAGGTTTTCACGCCATAATCGACTATTAAATCGCTTATAGCAAAAGTGTACAACAGCCCCATTGAGAATGAGAGTCTCAATAAGTGTTCCAAAATTGTCAAAGGCCAGTTTGTGTCCGAAGACAGAAACGGAAATACATTCCACAACTATGCATTCGATTTTTGCATGTGAAATTCAACGAGTAACGTTCAACGAGTTATGGTGGCCGAAAATGAAATTGAATTAGCAACGCGACGGTCCTGAATAGACCAAAAAGCGTCGTCTTAGTGAATTGAAGCCCGGGGATCGATTCCAGAGAGTGAGCGAAAATACTCGCATCGGTTCCAGGGAGGAATTTCGGTTATGGGTGAGAGGGTGACTGGGGGACGGTGGAATTCGGAGGAGTATCGCTCGCACAAAAAACGAGGAATATCAGCGCCCTGAATATTAAGACCGGCGGAGGAAGGATTTGAGAGCCGGAATAGGAGGGGATGGGGGATTGAGTGAAAAAGAGAGGAAGGGGTGTGAGGGGAGGGAGAGAGAGAGAGAGAGATAAGTGAGAGGAAGAAAGAGAGGAAGAGAGAGAGAGAGAGATAAGACTGAGCGGAAAGGGGTTGGAAAGGGATGGTAGATAGAGAATCACGCAAGTTCCCAGCTTTGCCAACTTCTCTGTTCGGCGGTCGTCGTATCGTACCCCCCTCCCCCCTCCCCCCTTTCCTTCTTTGCCTTCATTCTCTCTGACGGTACCGTCTCATTCGCCACCCCCCGCACCAGCTCTGGAGCACACTTGTTGATACATCCCGAGGCCCAGTTTGTTCCCAGTTCACAGTCTCGGCTTCCCTTCTGACGCTTGCTTCGCTTCCTTCGCAATAGAGTGCGCTGCGCCGCCAACCATCAGAGGTTTTCAGCGATGTTACTGATACCAGACAAACGTTTCTACAGTTGCGAAAGAGGTCGAACGCCAAAAAACTGATTTTCAGATAATATCTCTTGAATTCTCCGATTGTCGAAAGCAATCAGTTAAGGTGTTCTTTTGGGGGGGAAAACAACTACTACACGGTGGGAAAAAAAGACTGGTAAAACTGACCGTACGCGTAGGTACCTAATTTTGGCGTCTGTCAGAAAGTACGGTCAATTTCATCAAAGTATGGTAAAATGTACCAACAGCTTAACCTGATTTACCCACAAGTAACGTTGCATTTACCATACTTTCTGGCAGACGCCAAAATTATCTACGTGTATGGTAAATTTCATTTTTTTTTTCGAGTCTAAAATAGAGAGGGATAAATCACGATCTTCCATTTCACTCTACAAAAGTGTACATGGATTTGTTTGGACAAAAGTATTCAGTCACAAAAAGAGTTCTTCGAAAGATACTAAAGGTATATTAAATAAAAAAAATGAAAAAAAAAACCTTTTTCATAGTAAAATCCCGTTTTTATTTATTTATTTATTTATTTTTTTTATTATTTTTTTTTTTTTTGGATTCCCAAATACAAATAAAAACGGTCATTGCTATATCTATGTTAGAAAGAAAGATGAATATATTTGTGCTTGTGCCAATGGATCTGTTACAAACTTTTGCCACGGCGCACCGTGGTATGTGTACGCTTTTGGAGAGTGAAATGCAAAATCGTGATTTATTCTGTCTAAATACGATTTCCAACTCCTTTACTTCTTTGCAGCAGCAAGTAAGGGGAAAAAAGTCATTACTATGACAAGCTCTTTCAATTTTGGTTGAACTTCAATTTCGGTTTTTTTGGGGGACACACCTCTTACGTCTGTGCTGTGTAAAATCGCTGTCTTTTCCACCGGTACAGAACAATCGAAGAGAAGAATCAAAACCTCGCTTTCAACCTTGCCGTTTACTTTCAGTCCCCTCTCCTTCCTTTATTATCCTTCCAAATGTATCCTGCTCCTGACTTCAATGATAGGAAGGGGACACCTTGTAGCGGAGTTTCGTGTAATTAAGTCCGGCTCCGCAATCGCGTTTTTAGCGTTGACATTTTTCAGCCGCGAGTCCCGCGGGTCTTCCGCGTCGAGACTGGAGTAAAACTGTAAATCGGTTTTCGGAGGAATAATTGATCCCCTAAGCTCCACCAAATTGTTTTACGATTTCCGACGACCTTCTCGATATAAAACCCCCCTCCCCCACACTTTAACCCTTCCGCAATCCAGCTACCCATCGCCTCTTTTAACCCCTTCTATTTCGCTCCACTCTCCATGTTTTAATATTAACTCAGCTATCCTATACCGCGAGATTCTTCACCTCTTTCAATGGGTCTGTTGGAGTGGTGGCTCATGCAAGTTGGCAACAATGTTTTCTTACCATTTGAATCTATGTTAAACAATCGATTGCAGATGAAGCGCTGCTTTACTTTTGAATCGATTATTTTACATAGAATCAAATGGAGGAAAGTCATTGTTGCCAAATTGCACCGTTGGTCTGTTGCGTAAATACTGCAACTATATTGATTCTTTCGTTAAATTCGGTAAAAATAACGATGCGCGCATTGAAAATGTTCAAAAACCACTCATAAACTTAGGAAGTCGCTTCAATTTCAATTTTTAAACAGCTCATTATGGGCTCAAAAAAATTCATAAAAAATTACGCCGGTGCTGACATTCTTGGAGTTTGGGGTTTTCTTTGTTTTCAATTTAAAATGCTAAAAACACTACTTTTCCCCAAAAGCGATTCAATTAGTTTCCCCTGGAGTCGCACCTTAAAATTGATCATCTAAACCATAGATGTTAAAAGCTAAATTTATGAATCTTTATTCCCCTCGATGAATTTAGAAACTTCGTGTCAAATCTAGATGTTAAATGAGAAAACAAAGGAATGGGTCTGTTGCATACTTTTGCAACAACTATATAGAACCTTGATTCTTTCATAAAATTTGGCAAAAATAACGATTTGCACATTGAAAACGTTCAAAAACCACTTATTAACTCAGTGAATCATTTCAATTTCAAACAGCCCGCGCTGAAGTAGACATGATTTGCACCGGCATACTGCTACATAGACGGAACCACCTTTAACAAAATGATGGAATTTTCTTCTAAATACATGAAAGACTGGCTGAATATTGGCTGTCTGGTCTTTTCTGGTTTATCAAAGATTACAAAATAATACAAGGATTGTCTAAATAAAACATTCAAATGTTTGTAAGTTATGTTACTGCTTACATAAACATGGTCGGGTGGTATCATCTATGTAATTTTATATCGGTGATGATGGTGTCTTGTGAAGCGCGGGTTGTTTTGAAATGGAAGTGATTTCCTGAATTAATGAGTACATTTGGGAAATTTTTAATGAGTGCATCGTTATTTTCGCCGCATTACATTAGATTCAATGTGTCATATATTGCTGTGGCTGCAGAAGCACGCAACAGACCAATTATTCTGAGTTTGTTTTTCAGTAAATGATAGTTGTAGAAAAAAAGTCAGTAGAATGAAGCTGTTGCCAATTTTTGCTATAGGCTTATTAATAGTCGATTATGGGGTAAAACCCTGCAAAAATAACGATCAGCACACTAAAAAATCACGAAATTCACTCTCAAACTCATAAAATGCTTTCAAACGCGAGGTCGTAATGGCGGTCATTGCCGCAGATTAAATTTGGTTTCCCTATCTTCAACCAGCTCCATCTATATTATACAGGAGGTGTTCTCGCAACACCACACAAGAAGAAGAAGAAGAAGAAACATACAATTGCCATAAGATTTGGGTGGCAACGGCCCCATTACGGTCTCGCGTTTGAAAGCATTTCATGAGTTTGAGAGTGGATTTCGTGATCTTTTAGTGCGATAATCGTTATATTTACAGGGTTTTGCCCTTCATTCAACTATTATTATGCCTGCAGCATAAGTTTGCAACAGCTCCAATAAATCAATTTTTTGTGCCTATCTCAAGAACATACGAAGAGTGTTCGGAAAAAGGGTCCCCTACTTTGTCTAATTTGGGTGAACCCGGCCGAAGAGAAATGATGGAAAGTTACACGTGGCAGCTGTTTTCTATGCCAAGTTTGTTGCTGCCTCCTCCATTCAGTGTTGCCAGATCCTGTGTTTTTCATGGGCGGAGCTAGCAATTTGGCAACTGTGGATTATTCCCATTTGAATGAATGAGAAACAATCGATTAGAAATTGGGCCATGGCACCCTCAAGAATCGATTGTTTCTCACACATTCAAATTGATAGAATCCACAGTTGCCGAATTACTAGCTCCGCCCATGGTGGCCTTTTCTATGTGTTCTTATGGAAAAAGCCACAATATCTGGCAACACTGCCTCTTTTGCATTGTAAACAACAGGAGGACAGACCAGATCGGGCCATGCTACTGATGTTTATTCACCGGATCACCAATTAAATCGCTTGGTGCACAACCCAAGTTCACGCGATGAAAATTCATGTTACGGCGATGGCAGAGGAAAGAATTAAGTCTCAGGTGAGTAAAAAGTGAACTTTTGGCGAAATTTAATTAAAACCTCTTTATTTTCATTAAAAACTTGAACTTAATCAAGCGCGACACTCTGGAGTCAACTCAATTTTAACGAAATTGTGTTATGGAGATGCTCACAGTCACCTAATCGGAAAGAATAACGGAACGGTTTACTGAGTCCGAGACTGCTCGATAAACACTAAACAGTCAAGGCTAACTTCAAGTTTTAGCTCAAGATATAGAGATGTCTCTCTCTCTCTCTCTCTCTCTCTCTCTCTCTCTCTCTCTCTCTCTCTCTTTCCTCTCTCCCCCTCTCTCTCTCTACTATTACTATTACTACTATCTACTACTATCTCTATTACTATTATTATTTCTGTTCTCTTTTCTGGCTTCTGTTGTAGTTTTTCCTGTTTTACTATTGTAATTTCTTTTTTTGGTTTTCTTTTCTCTATAATAGCTGTGAGGTATTATATTATATTATATTATATTATATTATATTATATTATTTTTTATTATTATTATTTATTATGATCTATTATACATATTTATTGTTTTTTTTTTTTTTTTTTTTTTTTAAACTTGTTTACATTTGCTTATTTGTCTGATTGTGTTTTATTATCTATTTTATTTATTTATTTATTTATTTATTTAATTTACTTTTTTATCAACTCTGTTTCTTTCTTTAGCTTTATATTTTATTTATTTTTATGTTCATACGTTTTTGGGTTTTAAGTGGCAGAATAGGCCAAGAGCCTAAATTTGCCTAAAAATTGTATGCTTTCTTTTTTTACTTATTTTATTAGCTTTAGTTCTTTTTTCAAAAAAGGGTTCATCTCATCACATCTTTTCTCTCTCTCTCTTCTCTCTTTTCTCTCTCTCTCTCTCTCTCTCTCTCTCTCTCTCTTCTATCTCTCTTTTTCTATATATTGCTCTCTTTCCCTCCTCATCTCATCTTCCTCTTCCTCTCACTGCTCAGTAAAGTACTTTTATCGAAAGCAATCGCCGGAAAATTAGGTATGCCCTTTACCTCCGCAGATTGTATGGTTTTTGCAATTAATTAATTCATATGATTCTCACAAAGGCAGAACGTATCAGGGGCTGGGGAGAGCTATACCCCCCCCCCACTTATTTTGGTCGGAGGGGCTAAAAACCAGGAAAAAGTCACTTGTGACTCGAGAAGAAGAAAAAAAATCATCACTTTTTAGCCCCCCCCCCCCCCCCCCACTTTTTTGGTCACGGTCCGCCTATATGGATTCTCAAATAATGTCGATGAGCCTCTGATCTCTTTACTCTTATGGACCTATATACCTATAAATACGTCGTGTTTAGTTATAAACGAATCATCGAGTCACATGTTTGCTACAACATCAAACTGTCAACCCACCAAAAATATATCCTTTGCTGATCCTCTATAAAAGTCCAAAGGAAACATTCAATATCAACGGATTGGATCAAAATTAGTTTGAAATATATTACTACCGGCAATCCTCAATCAGAAGTACGTACAAAGGGAGTGCGCCAGAATCGAATGTTCTCGCTAAATACTTTAAGTGGTGGTAGCCATCTCGGCCAAGTTTAAACTTAGAAACACTTGGCTATAGCGGGACTACTTACATTTTCCACGAACATCGCGAAAACGGCTCTGAGCAGGATTTCACGTGTATTCGCTCAAATATAGCTTTTGACGTCGCTTACTTAAATAGCTGATATTGCCACAAAAACTTTAATCAAAATGATTAAAGTAAAAAAGCTGGCCAAGCAAAAAAGTGTCTCCCAACTCCGCTTCTCCTTCCTTTCTCTTCTCTCCCCCAATTTTTTTTATTTGCAAGCTGGTTCATTTGACTTTACACTCCTTGCTAAAATCCAAAATTTTCCCAGATTATGGCTCTCTTTTTTAGCGCCAAAAGGCACTGAAATCAGGGAGCCAAGTTTACTTTCTTTTTTTCTAACTCCGTGCCAGTATGCAATCTGTGATACCGCGCACACTTTTAACCAACGAGGCGGGAGGCTGGCTGGCTGAGTTGACTGATTAGTCAACGCCGCTAACGCGGCGCGACTGCTGGGTTGCGATTGTTTTCTTCGATTAATCGCACAAATATGCTGATATAACACGGAAGTCAAGGAATCTGCGGTGAAGAAATTATTACCACTGCCGTCTCTACAAATCAACGAAGAGAGAGGGGAGGGGAGAGGGAGAGAAAGATAAAGAAAGCGGGGTAGTCACAATTTATTTCAAGAAATAATTGGAAGAAAAAATTGAAAATGAAGGAGGAACTTCAGACTTTGCGGGGGGGGTTTTTTCCCATTCAAATTCTCAGAAAACGTCTCCAAGTATCCGACAGTCATTTCACCAATACCCCCCCCCCCAAAAAAAAACCCCGGCCAAAGTCTGAAGTTCCTCCTTCATTTCATTTTTTCTTCCAATTATTTCTTGAAATAAATGTGACTACCCCGCTTTCTTTCTCTTTCTCTCCTCTCCCCTCCCCCTCTCTCTTCGTTGATTTGTAGAGACGGCAGTGGTAATAATTTCTTCACCGCAGATTCCTTGACTTCCGTGTTATCAGCAATATTTGTGCGATTAATCGAGAAAACAATCGCAACCCAGCAGTCGCGCCGCGTTAGCGGCGTCGACTAATCAGTCAACTCAGCCAGCCAGCCTCCCGCCTCGTTGGTTAAAAGTGTGCGCGGTATCACAGATTGCATACTGGCACGGAGTTAGAAAGAAAGAAAGTAAACTTGGCTCCCTGATTTCAGTGCCTTTTGGCGCTAAAAAAGAGAGCCAATCTCGGAAATTTGGATTTTAGCAAGGAGTGTAAAGTCAAATGAACCAGCTTGCAATATAAAATAAATTGGGGGAGAGAAGAGAAAGGAAGGAGAAGCGGAGTTGGGAGACACTTTTTTGCTTGGCCAGCTTTTTTACTTTAATCATTTTGATTAAAGTTTTTTGTGGCAATATCAGTGCCCGTTTTGGGAGACACTTGGATGATTCTGGCTTGACCAAAAAGCTGAGTTCAACTGCAAATAGTTGGTGGTTGATAATACAAATCAAATGTTACCAATCTCTGATTGCATTGGGTTTTTTATTTGTTTGTTTTTTTTTTGTTTGTTTTTGTTTGTTTTTTTTTTTTTTTTTTTTTTTTTTTTTTTTATGAGCAAAGTTTTTATAACCTGACCTTTTAAAGGCTCTGTGTGAGATTCTCCAGCATGTCTCTTGAATAGTATTAGAGTGTGGCATACCCACTAAAACCTCCGCCGCTCGAGTTCACTATGTACATGAATCATCGAACCGAGCTTAAAAATGGCAAAAATGGCAAATTTAAACAAACCTGCTAGGTGTGCAGACACGCAAGAATGTTGGCATGAATTAATTGCCATTGAGTCCATCTTTCTTAAAATGGTTTGGTTCAATTTAGTTATTCGTCGCAATTATTCCATCTTACAATAGAACAGCAAGTAGGCATCCTTGGTCCCCTCGGGTCATCGACGCTCAGACACTCTTGGTCATTTGCTCAAATATTTTTATCATACTCCAAGCGCACAACAACCGTGTAGTGACCCGAATCTGTCACTGTTCCATATGATGGAACATCCCTGAATGCAACCTGAAGAGACTACCATTAACAGTAAGATCAGATGAACGGAGATCATCTAGTTGAAAATTTGTTATTTTGACACTTTGTCCATTTTCCCACTTATTCAATAATAATTGGATAGTGAGCATTTTCCTGTATTACTGATAAAAGTGCATTTTTTTTATTGCCGCATCAACAAAGTTCACACTTTAAACCTCGGGATAGTTCCACGAAGAATAATTTTTGATCATGTTGGTGATACTCTGTTCATTTAAGCTTACAGGCAGTTGCAAAATTCTGCTGAGATTAGAATTTCTATTTACATGTCCGCAATGATCACACTTAATCTCATGAAATTCATAAAACTCAATTTCCTCCTGTAGTTGGGAATTTTGCGGATCAAGACATCACAAACTCTGGTGCATCATGTTGCCTTTCTTTCTGCAAATCTAGCTACTTCCTGGTGTACACTGAATGCAGAGAGAGGATTTTTAGAACAAGAGAACTGATCAGCTACACTTTTATGGGCCGGGGTGCTTGCAGATGAGCTTAAATCTGTTCTCAAAGGTTCAAAGCTTAAAAGACATTGCTGACTTGCATTGGCACAGCATGACACAGCATCATGATTGTAAAATTAGAGCAACAGTTTGACGCAGGATTAGTCCGCGGTTGAAGTATCTAATCAAACTCTGTCTGAAACATGAATAATCTTTGCTCTCAACCTCTCACTCTCTCTCTTCCCCTCCCTCCCTCTCTCCCTCTCCCTCCCTCCCTCCCTCCTGAAACGACCTCTAGTAACTAATGTTTCTGTGTATCATTTGATATGAAGTTACAGCATACAGAAACAATGTAAGAAAAAAAAATTCATGGAGTGCAGAAAGCTGGAGAAGAGCTACGGTAGTAAGTAAATGTGTTTAAGATGGGTAAACAAGCAGTCAGTTGATGTGGTTCTCTACCAAATATACCATTAATACACTATCTTCTCATCAAATAATCAGAAGGGTTGAGGTTTTTCAGCTTAGTATAGATTACAGTTTGATTTTGCCTACAGTTGGTCCCAAAGTGATGTCGCAGCGCATCAAAAAATAGGCAGAAGCACCAGCTTATCAATTGCTCAGAGAGCAGTTCAAGCTGTCAACTGCCATCTCATGTAAGACCACGCATACCAAGTAATCGAATCACCCTCACAATCAACAGAAAAGCTTCCGCCCATATTTACTACTTACTACTAGTCTGGGATTGTTATAGAAGTATAACCAAAGTGAACAAGCATAGAGACACATTCTGGTCTGGTAAAGAATAGCTGAGAGAGGTTATTACTAGGTTGAGGAATTTTACCTTCGTGAATGCTTTATTACACACTACTTCCTCTAGTAGAGATATGATCAGGCTGCATATCCTTCTGCTGAATTAGCTAACTGTCGGCGCAAAGATTTCTGGGTCAGGGTTTTTTTTCACAACCCTCGGATACGAGAAATACTTGACTAACAGCTCAGACTTAAGGTGACTACATGTATGACTGGATCTACATGCAGTATCATCCATTATGATGGCAGCTCAGATACAATGGGGAAAGGTGACCCGAGACTGACGAACTGAGTAGAGGGGGCCGAGCAGGCTTCATTTGCGACAGAAAGAATGAGCAACCCAGCCCAGAATCAAGGAACACACTGACCACAATAAATGCGAGATATTATTAAATATACAGAGTTCAGTGAGCAAATTCAATGGTTGCATGACACGACACCAATAACAAATAGTATGGTTAGGTAGGGTTAGGTACTTAATAGGTAGGCATGACGGTAGCCTCAGAGACACAAAGCTAGAAGCACCCGTAGGTTACCGAATTCCACAGCGAGGTTATCTGAAACTATTTTGTTAGTTAAGAACTCGGTCACGGCACTACATACTAGATAATAGATGAATTGTTATTCACGTTAAACAGTCCAGGTGAAAGAGTTGCACCTCCGCAATGACTCCGACTAAAAACAACACTGATTTCTGATTTACCGAGCAAAGTTGGAGGATAAAACACAGAATCCATCAGGCGAGCAAGGAGTAAAGAATGAAGTGAATGGTGGCCGCAAACACTTTCATTTTAAAGAAAGCCAATAATTCGAATACAGTCGTAACCGAATCGATCAACACGACGAGCAAAACAAATCACCCGAATGAAAACAAATAAACAAAAACATGTCATCATCATAGATACAACTGACGCTACCGGTTTGTTTGACAGTCGGTCGACTGGAGGTTGGCGCCGTCTGGTGGGCGACGGTTACAACAACTGATAATTTAAAACGATTCTCTTGTCTCTTATTCTATGACTGACATGTATTCAATTGAAGATTTCTCCCATATTGCTCGGATCGTTAAAATGTTGACAAAAGCACGCACACGGAAGCAATACGGACATTTCTGTACCAAGTTTTCTTCGATCCGTGCCACCGTTTACCCTGTAGGACTTTCCGATTAATTGCTCTGAAATGCTTCTGAAACGGACAACCGTCAAGTATTTTGACGATTTCTCCGAGCACTGAAGTCGGATTGGTCTCAAAATTGAAAGCAACTTACACTAGAACATGCAAATCTAACGGTACAAGTTTTAATGATTTGGAGCAATGGTTCTCTCGCAATCGTCCGTGTAAAATTCATGATGACCAAACGTGCAGTTTTAGAGGCTTAAATTAGCTGTTTTTTCTTAATATCTTTCTTATAAATTGTCCGATTGATTTGAAATTTTAGAATCATCATCTCGAGCGCGTGGCAAATCGATCGATATGGGGTGATATGGGGTTTTGATTAGCGGCTTAACTGGAATCGATGATTAACGATCCCAAAACGCCGAAATCGCGAAATTTGCTCTGTTGCGTGTATATAAGTGTCGGTGCCCCGACCGCGTCTCTTGGCATCTGTGTTCTGTTCTTGTTCTTACTTTTTTTTCTTCCTTTTTTTTTTTACTTGGCCGGGGGCTACCGCCCCTTATGATAAACTGATCCCCCAACAAGTTTTGATGACTGAAGGATAACTACCTCTTGATGAATCACACGTTCTATTCTCTGACTGTACGACGAGAGACGCTGTTGGAAAATGTATGGTACAGTTATCTCTCAAAGCAGATCCCACGTGACTCGGAAATTCTTTAAAATTCGGCTTGGAACGATTTTTGGTTTCAAAAAGAAAACTCAAGCAGAATGAAAAAGTAAAGCAAATGTATGTAGATTTATAGAAGAATATGATTTTTTGTCCGGTATACGTCCAAAATTCATCCTAAAGCAAAATACATATTCCCAGGGTATTAAATCCGCACCTGGAAGACCCTGGAAGCTGGCGTCTTTGATGAAAGTCGCGAAAAACCACAAAAATGACGCACAGAAATGAAAAACGATTTTGGTTTCAAAAAGAAAACTCAAGCAGAATGAAAAAGTAAAGCAAATGTATGTAGATTTATAGAAGAATATGATTTTTTGTCCGGTATACGTCCAAAATTCATCCTAAAGCAAAATACATATTCCCAGGGTATTAAATTCCGCACCCTGGAGACCCTGGCCAGCTGGCGTCTTTGATGAAAGTCGCGAAACCACAAAAATGACGCACAGAAATGAAAAACGATTTTTGGTTTCAAAAAGAAAACTCAAGCAGAATGAAAAAGTAAAGCAAATGTATGTAGATTTATAGAAGAATATGATTTTTTGTCCGGTATACGTCCAAAATTCATCCTAAAGCAAAATACATATTCCCGGGATATTAAATTCCGCACCCTGGAGACCCTGGCCTGGCGTCCTTGATGAAAGTCGCGAAACCACAAAAATGCGTGTAATTTACGACGCCTCTGCAGAAACATCGACTATATATGGAAGGTCGTAAGATGATTCTCTGAATATGCCCACAACCATTCAAGACCCACTCAATATTGACAAACATTTATTCCTTTCAGGGAAAACCTAAAGGTAATTATTACTGCAGACGCCACAAAAATGTGCCTTCAGAATGGGTTATCCAAATCATCGAAAATTTCAAAGAATATTATGGAGGGCAGACGAGTCTCAACCAGTGGCGTCGCGTGAAATTTGGCAACAATGTATTCTATCCATTTAAACTCATGTAAAGTATCGAATTCAGGGGGTGCACAGTGCACAGGGAAAATTCGATATATTTAATGAGTTTAAATAGAGCAGTTGCATTGTTGCCAGATGGCACGCGACGCCACTGGTCTCAACCGAATGAGATCTACGAATTGAACCCGATCGAATGTGGTTCTGCACCACCAATTGCTTATTCGGGCTTCTCGCCATTGCATCGTTACGAGAACTTGAGTTACAAAAGTTAGACAAATTAATATCAACGGAGATCGACGGATGAGTTAGGAGGCGATAGAAATAAGAGCAGTTGCCCGCCCTCCCCCACCCCCTTAGGATTCAGAGAAAATGCAATTTATAAGTAAATTCTGGGTCAAAATAATGTCAAATGACTCGTTAGATTTTGGAATATGAAGGACGCCTGCAATTCTCAAATTCATTAACCCTTTGTGTCATCGTGGTATGCCTGTCATACCACTTTTGATACAAAAATTCTACTGCACAGCCACGATGGTATGAATGTCCTGCCACATTATGGATGGATCGGGGGAATGCATAGGAATGCATGGAATGCATAGGAATGCATAGGAATGCATGGAATGCATAGGAATGCATGGAATGCATAGGAATGCATGGGATGCATAGGAATGCATGGGATGCATAGGAATGCATGGGATGCATAGGAATGCATGGGATGCATAGGAATGCATGGAATGCATAGGAATGCATGGAATGCATAGGAATGCATGGAATGCATAGGAGGGATATAGAATTTTTTTTGTCAAAATATAAATAAAAAACATTCTCTCTGAAAGCTTAAACTCTGATCAAGGGGGAAAAAATCCATGACATAAAGGGTTAAGATACAAATGGTGTGGGCAGCCTTCCTCCAGTCGAAGGGGGTCTGATATTTTTCTCTTTACCACCAATGGGTCTGTTGCAAACTTTTGCTACAACGATTAAGAGTGTTTAAACTAAAATCACCTGAAAAGTCCATTGATGGCATCAGAACGTCATAAAATGCGATAACAAACTCACAAGAGGCGTTTAATGAAATCCAAGATGGCGGAGAAATATCGAGCAATCTGTATTGTTGCATTTTATAACTTTCTGGTGCCACCAATGGACTTTTCAGGCGATTTTACAATAGACTAAACTCTCTTAATCGTTGTAGCAAAAATTTGCAACAGACCCATTATCATTGGTCCAATTGAACGACTGAACGTTCTGATGATTCAGAAGAATCACAAGAAAGAATCGTTGGATCAATAAGAATTCTTTTTATTCTAAAAGGAATTTCTTTTTACCCCATTAATAATAATACGTCCCGCAATTTCAACCAGACATTTTTCTCCGTGTATGCGTTCAAAGGAAAAAATGCGTGGTTCAGTAGCGCACCGAGAGTTTCTTCATCTCTCTCTTTTCTCCATTAAGAAACGTATGTTAGACAAGGATGGACAAGGGGATAAAACCCCCTCCTTCTGTCCTTTTCCTACTCATACATTCAAATGGGAAATGAGAGAGATGGAAGATATCCTGGTTGCGCCAGTGCACCGAGAGTTTCTTCATCTCTCTCTTTTCCCTTTAAGAAAACGTATGTTAGACAAGGATGGACAAGGGGATAAAACCCCCTCCTTCCGTCCTTTTCCTACTCATACATTCAAATAGGAAATGAGAGAGATGGAAGATATCCTGGTTGCGCCAGTGGCGTGGTTGCCGCATTGCTGGATCCTCCCATGTTTCTAGTCCACTTTATTTTCTCGAATTGGTAAAAACAAAAAAGACTCGGTTTTTTATATGTGTCCACCCACCCAGCTGCTTTGCAAAAAAATATAAATAAATAAAAAAAAAAAAAAAAAAACAAACAAACAAAAAAAACAAACAAACAAACAAAAGAAAAAACAGCATTTTTCACGCGATTTTGAGAAATATCTACATAAACCTCGATTCATCGATCAATCGGACATGTTTGTTGCCGTGCGGTTACGTACTGTGTTCTGCGGTTGAGTTCTTCATTCGGAGAATCAAGCTGAACGAATGACTGAACCAGTGTTGCCAGCTTGGGGTGAAAAAGCCGTGCGTTTTACATTGATTCAAATGGGGGACGATACAGCTATTTTACCCTCGATTTGGCAACACTGGACTGAACACCGCGAACAAGTGGGTAAATAATAACGAACCCATCAAAAACAAACGGAAAAAGATTTACGGGGTCACGCTGACGGGCGAAATGCTGAATCGGCTGAATTGGGCCGCGCGCACGGACGGCAGGAAAGCTTTCCCGCCTGATATTTCTATGAAGAGAGTCAAAGAGAGAGAGAGAGAGGTGAGAGGGGGGGAGAGGGAGAGGAAGAGAGCTGTGAAAAGGGGAGGCGGTTCGATCCAGTACGCGGAAGCAAGAGGAAAGGGTTCAGGAAACTCCACGCCTCAAGCGAGAGTAGGGCAGAAAAACAGGATTCGTGGTGGGGGGAGCGGCTGAGTGCAGTGTCCTGTTGCAGCGCGGTGTATCCACCCCTGGGATGACGTCATTGATCGGAGGGAGGCATAGACTGAGTTGCCAGGTTTTTAAGGGACGTTTTGGGGGTTAAGAGCCCCACTTTCGGACTTTCTTGCACCTTTGAAACCGACACAGGAAATTGCTCTGTCGATTTTGAATCGAGTGACGGTTTCTTAAAAATTATCTTCTTGTTTTGGAGGTAATAGAGGTAGATCAAAGTGATTTATCAGCGGTCAGTGCCGATTTGTACCGCCAGAAAGCTACCATTCGATTGATGTCAAGTTACAGGCCGAAAGTGATGTATATATGTAAGAAAACGGAATGTCAATTACTGGATAGTTATCTGAAGAATGTCTCTGCAAAATACCTTGCTAATAACTTCAAAAATAAGCCTGGAAGCACACAAAAAAATTGAATATCGCTAATAGAGAATATCAAAATGCGATATTCCATTTTTTTGTGCTTTCAGCTTTAGTTTCGAAGTTACTGCACTGAAAAAGAAAGATTACCGGAAGCATGACAGTTTATAAGCCTATGTAAGAGATAATACAATTACCAGAATTCTAGTGATTGTATCATAGCTCTTGAAAAGTACTAGGAAATCCTACTTCCATGACCACATTCTGGTATTAACACCATAATTTTCTGATCAAAGTAATAGACTTTCTGTCGTTCACATATCATTGTGCTTCTGGTACTATGACTAGAATCTGGTATTATGACTATTGTTTTTTTTCCATTAAGGCGAGAAATGTTTTGCAGAAACATTCTTCAGATAATTATCCATGCAGTAATTGACATTCCGTTTTCTTAAATATAAATCACGCTCAGCCTGTAATTTGACATTAATCGAACGGTAACGCTCTAGTGGCAGACATCGTCACTGACCGCTGAAGAATCATCTTCATGCATGCAATGGTACTAGCCAATTTTGGAGCGTAGAGAAATACTTCTCTCGGGAGCCAAAAGGTTAAAGCTACGTCAGTCAGCCCAACAAAGCTGATTCACCCAATCAGGAGCGCTCGTGAACTGATTCGCGTCATCCATGAAATGCAGAGTTTCTGCGTATTCGCCTTGCACATTGACCAGTTCACTCCGTGACGCAGGTCGGTTTAAAACATCATTATATTTGTCCACCCTAATCCAATGCGTCTGCCAGTATTAAACTAGAGGTAATTTCAGAGATGTAGGCGCACCCGGACCGATAATCTTTGGAATTTGTGAACATTATACGTATATGATATTACTCGATGAAAATGAATGAAAATGAAATTGAGTGTTCACTTTTCAATGAGGAATACTTTAAACGCAAAAGAATAAAGTCAAAGCCGCAAGTTCGGTTTCATTTGAAGGAATTAAAGTTGAAAATTTGCCAGAGATTGTAGTTTAGGTGCGCCTACACTTCGGAAACGAGCTCTACCTTGGGAGGTAATGATTAATAATGGTAAACAAAGATAATGTTACCGAAAACAAAAACTAATTAAACACAGACATGATCGTCGATAAAACGCTTGTTTGTATGAGGGGAGGGGGCTTAACTCGCAGTACCACGTTCGAGTTATTCGTTTTCGTAACTTGATCTCTCATTGGCTTTGGAAGCAACTCCGAAGTGTTAACATTTGATAATAATATTTCATCAAGCGCCTTCAATTACTGGGATAGGCAAAATGAAAACAGCGGAGTACGAATATTTATCTACCCACCGAATTTGAGCGAGTCATAGATTTCATTTATTCCGGTAGTCTGAACCTGGGATCCATAAATGTTCGGTACAGACGCAGACGGTCCTGCACCCAGATGATTGGTGTGCACCTACGGCCATTTAAAAGCACAGGTAAACGCTCGCCATCCAACGTCTTTTGGGGACCGTCTGTACCGAACATTTATTAGTCCCTGGTAGTAAAAAGGTTAAGTAAGGATTTCCAACTTGCACAGGATGTTGAATTTGATTCAAATTATATGTTTCAGTTTTAAAATACATATTTATTTTGTATTTTAACATTAGTGAGTGACTTTGATACTTTTTCAAACTAATATGGGTTAACCAAATCAAACGTATATATATATATATATATATAATCACTGTTTAAAGAGTGGGAACAAGGCTAAAAAACATTAATAAAAACCAAACGTTTCGGCCGCAAACGCTGGCCTTCTTCAGTGGTGAATAATAAAAAAAGAAAGAAAGGAATTAAAGTACTAACTGCTACATACTGGACCGTGACATGACAAATAAATAAAATAAACACGAGGATAACCTCAAACAGAGACAAATCGATGAGCAACAACCACCGACCACCAATGACAACAGTGTAGTATTACACATCGCCACCAGACAGCGTGCGGCTGTTGAAAAACGCATGGTAAGAAGGCGCTAATTTTTGAACGTCGTTACCATGCGTTTTTCAACAGCCGCACGCTGTCTGGTGGCGATGTGTAATACTACACAGTTGTCATTGGTGGTCGGTGGTTGTTGCTCATCGATTTGTCTCTGTTTGAGGTTATCCTCGTGTTTATTTTAATTTATTTGTCATGTCACGGTCCAGTATGTAGCAGTTAGTACTTTAATTCCTTTCTTTCTTTTTTATTATTCACCACTGAAGAAGGCCAGCGTTTGCGGCCGAAACGTTTGGTTTTTATTAATGTTTTTTAGCCTTGTTCCCACTCTTTAAACAGTGATTATTTATGTGTCTTGGGCTGTTTGTGCGTTTTTTAAGTATTATATATATATATATATATATATATATATATATAATATATATATATATATATATATATATATATATATATATATTTTATATATATATATATATATATATATATATATATATATATATATATATAAAAAAAGATTTTCCTAAAATAGCCCGAATACATATAAAGAAACAATTGAACACTAAAATCGGGAAACAAGGCTAAAAAAATAATTATAAAACACAATTTAAAACAAGAAAGAAACCAAAAAGTTTCGGAGCCAAACGACTCCCTCCTCAGTTGGCTAAAGAATGCAACGAGGTAACAAAGCAAATACACAAAGCGAATAACAGACCAACAAAATAATAGATAGGAAACTCAAATGGTCGACTGATCTTCGTCGAACATACGTCGATACGACCCGCAGAGCTTATCTGTATCAGTTTTTAAATTACAAACACTGTTTTTATTTTTCACAATGTGAATACTTTCCAATATGCATCTGGCGTGGTCATTTTTTTCGACGGCCAACACCGTGACGTTGTCAAAATTAAAATGATGATCCAAAGAATCCTCATGACGATGCAAGGCTGTAACCTCCTTTCGGTTATACTTGTGTCCATTCAACCTACTACCTAATTGTTGTCCAGTCTGACCAATGTAACTCATGCTACAGTCTGAACACGGGATTTTATAAACTACACCAGATTTAGAAATAGTGGGTGTTTTTGCCTTCAATGGAGTAAATAAAAACTGAAGATTATTGTACTGCTTAAAAACCACTTTAAAATCAAAATTTAGTAAAAACGCCTGTAAATTTTCGGAGAGCAGTGGGACATATGGTAGACAAATAATTTTCGATGGGTCAATAGCCGGTTTCTCGACTATCCTGGTAGGGTATTCATCGATTTTCTTCAACACTTTTCTAAACACAGATGTAATTAAATTAAGAGGGTAACAATTTTCCAACAATAAACGTTTACCAATTTGAATCATTTCATGTCTGTACTTAACATGCGTTAACCGAAGAATACGCAACGCCAAATTACTGATGGTATTTAGTTTATAATTCAATGGTTGTACAGACAAATAATTCAAATACCTTCCTGATGATGTTTCCTTCTGATACCATTTACAAAAAATCCTCCCCTCCGCCCTAACCAGTGTCATGTCCAAATAGTTAAGTTCATTATTTGCTTCCCTTTCCAGTGTAAATTGCAAATCGGTTGACTGTGCGTTGAAAAAATCAAAGACTGAATGAACATTGTCTTTACGAACGACTAAGAAAAGATCATCTACGTATCTTTTGTAAAAGTACACTAGAAAGGGGATGGTGGGGGGGGGGGGAAAGGCTATGGGTGGATGTGTTTCAGCCGTGCTTGCTAATATTGTTATGGAGAGATTTGAGCTTTGTGTTCTTAACACCATCCCCTTTCTAGTGTACTTTTACAAAAGATACGTAGATGATCTTTTCTTAGTCGTTCGTAAAGACAATGTTCATTCAGTCTTTGATTTTTTCAACGCACAGTCAACCGATTTGCAATTTACACTGGAAAGGGAAGCAATAATGAACTTAACTATTTGGACATGACACTGGTTAGGGCGGAGGGAGGATTTTTGTAAATGGTATCAGAAGGAAACATCATCAGGAAGGTATTTGAATTATTTGTCTGTACAACCATTGAATTATAAACTAAATACCATCAGTAATTTGGCGTTGCGTATTCTTCGGTTAACGCATGTTAAGTACAGACATGAAATGATTCAAATTGGTAAACGTTTATTGTTGGAAAATTGTTACCCTCTTAATTTAATTACATCTGTGTTTAGAAAAGTGTTGAAGAAAATCGATGAATACCCTACCAGGATAGTCGAGAAACCGGCTATTGACCCATCGAAAATTATTTGTCTACCATATGTCCCACTGCTCTCCGAAAATTTACAGGCGTTTTTACTAAATTTTGATTTTAAAGTGGTTTTTAAGCAGTACAATAATCTTCAGTTTTTATTTACTCCATTGAAGGCAAAAACACCCACTATTTCTAAATCTGGTGTAGTTTATAAAATCCCGTGTTCAGACTGTAGCATGAGTTACATTGGTCAGACTGGACAACAATTAGGTAGTAGGTTGAATGGACACAAGTATAACCGAAAGGAGGTTACAGCCTTGCATCGTCATGAGGATTCTTTGGATCATCTTTTTAATTTTGACAACGTCACGGTGTTGGCCGTCGAAAAAAATGACCACGCCAGATGCATATTGGAAAGTATTCACATTGTGAAAAATAAAAACAGTGTTTGTAATTTAAAAACTGATACAGATAAGCTCTGCGGGTCGTATCGACGTATGTTCGACGAAGATCAGTCGACCATTTGAGTTTCCTATCTATTATTTTGTTGGTCTGTTATTCGCTTTGTGTATTTGCTTTGTTACCTCGTTGCATTCTTTAGCCAACTGAGGAGGGAGTCGTTTGGCTCCGAAACGTTTTGGTTTCTTTCTTGTTTTAAATTGTGTTTTATAATTATTTTTTTAGCCTTGTTTCCCGATTTTAGGTGTTTTAATATATATTATATATATATATATATATATATATATATATATATATATATATATATATATATATATATATATATATATATATATATATATATATATATATATATATATGTATCAGGAGAAGAACTATAGGCGAGCTCCAAATCGGAGAGGTCGAGTCATGCCGCGAGTTCTATAAAAATACGCGTTATTAGAAAATAAATTTGATTCCTTACTTACAAGGGGAGGCTCAGAAGTCGCCGCCTCCGATTTTGAAAACAATTGCACAAAAATGTAGCTTAAGTAAAACTATTAGACCCGTGTTTCTCACTTTTTGCCAATGGACCTTCCTAAAGCGCCAGGAATTTTTTGAAAGTTGCCGAAATTCACGTAAATATTCGGAACTCTCTCCGCTCGGGTTTTGCCACTGATTGTTGCCAAATTGGACGAGCCGCCACTGCGTCACACCTCTTTAGTTCCAGCTCGTTGGTTTCAATCAGTGGCGTAGCGTGCAATTTGGCAACGCTGTATTATGTCCATTTAAATCCATGAAAAAGGTCGAACTATTGGGTGTTTGGTGAATACCTTCGCATTCGACCTTTTACATGGGTTTAAACGAACCCTGTGCAACGTTGCCAAATTTCGCGCTGCGCCACTGGTTTCAATACATATTGGAGATTTGAAAAATGACAAGAAAATATGAGCAATATCTCATCTATTGAGTTTGGGAGCAACAGTAAGCATCTAGCACCAGAAGGAAGAAATGTTGAATGCTGAAAAATTGCAAGCGACTTGGTGCATGCGTCGTCATATGTCAGATGCACCCACAGAGCTGCCGTTTTGCGCATACTTAATGGAATTTTTCAGTTTACCACTGATTCCACCGGTTTAGAAAAGGTTACACAGTTCTGTTTGGTGTATATGACTTTAATGCATAAAAATAGTCGCATCTTTAATCTTTTCTGAGCCGGTGGAGTTGTCGATGACTTTAAAAAACTTGCGGATATTTTAATTAATCAACGGAGTTTCCACCGATTTAGAAAAGATTACAGATTATAGTGTTTTCGTGCAGTACAGTCATACACTGAACTAATGAGTGTAATCTTTTCTCAACCAGTGGAATCGTCGGTGAATAGAAAAATGCCATTAGTTAGAAACAAAACGGCAGCTCTGGATGCACCTCTTCGAACCGTAAAATTACCTATATGTACTTCATTAGCGTTGCGTGAAATTGGCAACGTTGTATTGTGTCTATTTAAACTCATCTAAAAGGTCGAATACGCAGGTGCTCACCGAACACCCAACAGAACGATATTTTTATTATGTTTAAATGAACGAACTGCATGCAACGTTGTCAAATTGCACGCTACGCCACCGATGCATTTCCCATTCGAATCAATGCAATATTATGATAATGATGCATCTTATGATGCAATAATATGATCGATAATTTTAATATGTTTAAATGAACGAACTGCATGCAACGTTGTCAAATTGCACGCTACGCCACCGATGCATTTCCCATTCGAATCAATGCAAAGTATACGGATTTCAATGCAAACACTGGCAACACAGCTCAGTGTTAGTGAATGATGCACGGCATAGAAAAATCTCTCTCTCATTAATGACCGATCCGGAGCTGTGTTCAGTTCAGTCTGAGATGCATCTCGCGGAAGGTTTCTATGACGTCATCGGCCACCGCTCCGCTATACCCTCATTCTCATCCCCGGTTACACCTATCTAAATGCACATCACCTTTCACCAATCCTCTCCCGCTCCGAGTTCAAGTCATTCTTTTACGTCACACGGTGGAACAGAAAACACAAAATTTCAACGGACAAGGGTGTAGAGATAAATAAAATCAAATTGAATCAACCCTTTACTTCATGACATTTTTACCTGTTCGGAAACATGCTTTTTGGATTCATTTTCACTCGAAATGAAAGGGTAAAACCAACAACGAGCGATAGCGATAGAGACACTGGCGCAACCAGGATATTTTCCATCTCTCTCATTTCCCATTTGAATGTATGAGTAGGAAAAGGACAGAAGGAGGGGGTTTTATCCCCTTGTCCATCCTTGTCTAACATACGTTTCTTAATGGAGAAAAGAGAGAGATGAAGAAACTCTCGGTGCGCTACTGGATAGAGAGGATTTGTAGAGCGATATATTGAAACTTCACGAAGGCAGCCAGGATGAAAACCTCTTATGGACGTTTTTCACCCAAGCTAGGTTCGTTTGCTTCACTTTTTATAACCTTCAAATTCAGTGGCGTACTGACTACAGTTAATGACTGTACTGCACGAAAATACTATGATCTGTAATCTTTTTTTCTAAATCGGTGGAAACTCCGTTAATTATAATATCCGAAAGTCATCGACGACTCCACCGGTTCGGAAAAGATTAAAGATGCGACTATTTTTATGCATTAAAGTCATATACACCGAACAGAACTGTGTAATCTTTTCTCAACCGGTGGAATCAGTAATAAACTGAAAAATTCCATTAACTATGCGCAAAACGGCGGCTCTGGGTGCATCTGACATATGACGACTCATGCACCAAGTCGCTTGCAATTTTTCAGCATTCAACATTTCTTCCTTCCGGTGCTAGATGCTTGCTGTTGCTGCCAAACTCAATAGATGAGATATTGCTCATATTTTCTTGACATGTTTCAAATCTCCAAGATGTATTGAAACCAGTGGCGTAGCGTGCAATTCGGCAACGTTGCAGTGTTCATTTAAACCAATGTAAAAGGTCGTATGCGAAGGTGTTCACCGAACACGCAATAGTTCGATCTTTTTCATGGATTTAAATGAACATAATACAGCGTTGTCAAATTGCACGCTACGCCACTGTTTAAATTAAAAAATAAAAAAATATGGCGAATACATTTGAAAATAAACGAAAGTGCAAGTGTTTCAGTACGGCAACCAGGACACCAGAAAAGGATATAACTGTGTCATCTGGAAGGATTTGTACGATAAAGAAATTGACAGATGACAGAAACAAGCAAAATTTTCTAACCTGGATAGTTGTATTAAAATTCTACGTCCAGATATCCACTCTTAAACACTTGAACTTTCGTTTAAAACCGATTTCTAATGGATTAATTACAATTTTTGATTTAAGGTTTAAAAAAGTGAGGCAAACAAATCAAATTCAGATAACCTTTGCTGTCACTTTTTGAGATAGGACTTATAGCATGTATTGCCCCTCTATTGCTATATATAGCTCCAGTAGCGTAACTAGAAATCATTCTTTCTCTCTTTCTACTCATTTGAATGTACAAGTAGAAATAGGATAGGAAGAGGGGATTGATCCCCCTTTCCTAACCTTTATTAACTTACACATTTTAATGGGCAAAGTGAGAGAAAGGTAATTTCTAGTTACGCCACTGTATAGCTCGTTGGGTAAAATAGAAAAGGTCCGAGCATCGTTTAAGTTGCATTTTAGAGACTTACAAAGAACCGGATTGCTTTTATTTTGCTTTTTAAAAAAACTGTTTTTATTCAGTTATTCAAAAAACTGTTCTTATTTAGTTATTTAAAAAATCGAGCAACTCATTCTTTTGTCCAATTCAATAAAAAAAAACTAACCAGAAAGGAAAAAACAGAAAAAAGAAGATTGTCTACGGTAAATTTTTTTCTGATCAATGGACTTTAATTTATTATTGTTTCCAATGAGAGTTGATATCTTTGTCTTTTACATCAATGGATGTTAAATGCTAAATGTCCATGGTCTGATAACTTTATCTTAAATTTGACGTTTTTCGCCTTTGGTTTAAGAGATAGCTGGCCTATTTTACCACATGGATATTATTCCTCTGGACAAACTTGACTCTTGGACGAACTGACTTAGTGGACCAAAAGTCACTTTGGACCAAATGTGAGTTTGGATGAAAACGAATGGACAAACTGTCTGGCTCAGAGACAAATAGAGACCCAGCACATCGTATGCTTCCCGTCTTAGAAAAGTGAAGCAAGTTTAGCGGTCACAGTTTTGGTCGGGAGTCACCGGCTGCAACGATAAACATTGCCTACTGTTGAATGGTGAAGCTCAACAAAAGGCTGTGATTGGTTCGCCGTCCCGGAAACGGAAACAGGTTTTGCTTTTCGAATGCAAAACACACGCTCATCAGTCAACTGGGTCTGTCTGGCCACCGTTATGTCTAGCTATTTTATTTGAACGAACTTAAGATAAAATTTCTCGTTGCATAATAAGTCTCGGTGTTTCTTCAAATTTTCTTCATACGGCGAGGCGCGGTCATAAACAGGGCAAGCGGGCAAACGCAAGCAAACTTACAAAGCAAACAAAAACAAACTTACAAGCAAACGCGCATACAAATCATTTTAGCTTTATCGTCGCAGAAGAACGCTTCGGAGAATCAACTGGTCCTGTATACCAGTGTTGTTCTTGCCTATTTTAAAAAAAATGAAGGTGCATCATGTAATTAGCAATCGGGTCAACTTTTCCAGAATAGCGGACGGTAGTTGAAGAATTTAGAGATATAGCTAACTGTTCCTACGTGACGGATCTGTTTTGGTATATCCTGAGATTTGAAGGCGCTTTATGTACTGTCTCGAGTCTCGCTGATATTTTTCCATGGGTGGATACAGAGAGAGTCCCTATGTGTAGAGAGTTAAGACAAGAGGGTAGTCAACTTCTGATTGGTCGATGAATTTTAGGCTCTACGGACGCCGCCATTGGATGCGATTTTGCACTATTTTTTTGTTTACCAACGGTCTTTTACAGATAAAAGAAATAATTTGCGATGAATCTGTTAATTTTAATCATAATGCATCACAAGAATGTCTATAAATCTCAAAAGAATCATTAAAAGCGTTAATACATGTCGATCAACAAAAGCAGGGAAAGATTACATCGTTACAAACTTGGCGGAATTGTAATCTTTGCAGTGGAGCAAAACACAACAACGGCCTCAGAATGTAAACAAATGTGCAAAATCGCATCCAATGGCGGCGCCCATGATTTCACTTGTCTTAACTCTCTACATATAGGGACTCTAGATACAGGGAAATCTGACTCCAAAATCAGCTATGCATGCAGATGGTAAATTCTACAGTTATTTTTTCCCGTGCATATCCATACTCAGCACAGAGAATTGGTTATTTATCGACCATTTTTGCCAGGGTGCAATTTACATGTTTGTTGCGCCTTCATTTTTTAAAATATACCAGAGCAACACCAGCGTGTAAGAACTTGAGTCCCCCCTCTCAAAAGAAGTTTTCTTCGCTTTCCAGTACTCGCGGTGATGGGCGCATCAAAAATATCAAAGTGCACTTCTGGACGGGGCGCAAGCAATCAATCGCTTCGGATCTTGATTGACGGCTGATACGGGAACCCGAGTACCCGCGAAACGTTTCTCTTAAACTCTCTCGCTCGATTTTTCTCGGAAGAGCTGCGCCGCTCTTTTTCATAAAATGCGTCTGTCTGTCTTGCTCCTGCCTTGTGCCTCGCCGTGCTGGGCTGGGCTGCCGACGCGCCGCTCCGAACCCAGTGATCCCGGGCGGACGGCGCATCGCGGCAGCAAGCGCGTCTCTCGTCTCGTCCCGATTCGTGCGCTAACCCTTTGACCTTTCCTCAAAAGGTTATTTAATTATTTCTTTAAACCACCAATCTAGCTCTGACATCTTTCAAGAGCTTATCCTTCTTCTCAGCACTACCTCCTTTATGCAAATCAGAAATTGACGTCACTCAACTTTTGCAAATCGAAATTGTATTTCTAATGAAGCGCGGCGTGGGTCCCTCGTGAAGGATCAAAGAACTTTTTTTTTTTTTTTTTTTCTACGCAAATGAACTATCGTGAAACTTTTTACATGGACAAACAGTTTATGGCAACAATGAGAGAAGTAATTGGAGTAGCAAAACACAATTTGTTGGGACATTCCCTCTGTCCCACTTTAATTTGACTGGTAGAGGACGTTTCAGAAGTGTAGGTGCAACTTGACAGATAATCTTTGGAATTTTTCAAAATTATTTCTCGTATTACAAAATGAAAATTTATGAAAACGAAACTAAGCGTTTTACATGTACAACAGTTTATGGCAACAATGAGAGAAGTAATTGGAGTAGCAAAACACAATTTGTTGGGACATTCCCTCTGTCCCACTTTAATTTGACTGGTAGAGGACGTTTCAGAGGTGTAGATGCAACTTGACAGATAATCTTTGGAATTTTTCAAAATTATTTCTCGTGTTACAAAATGAAAATTAATGAAAACGAAACTAAGCGTTTTACATGTACAACAGTTTATGGCAACAATGAGAGAAGTAATTGGAGTAGCAAAACACAATTTGTTGGGACATTCCCTCTGTCCCACTTTAATTTGACTGGTAGAGGACGTTTCAGAAGTGTAGGTGCAACTTGACAGATAATCTTTGGAATTTTTCAAAATTATTTCTCGTATTACAAAATGAAAATTTATGAAAACGAAACTAAGCGTTTTACATGTACAACAGTTTATGGCAACAATGAGAGAAGTAATTGGAGTAGCAAAACACAATTTGTTGAGACATTCCCTCTGTCCCACTTTAATTTGACTGGTAGAGGACGTTTCAGAAGTGTAGGTGCAACTTGACAGATAATTTTTGGAATTTTTCAAAATTATTTCTCGTGTTACAAAATGAAAATTAATGAAAACGAAACTAAGCGTTTTACATGTACAACAGTTTGTGGCAACAATGAGAGGACAATTGGAGTAGCAACAGAATTTGTTGGGACATTCTCCCTGTTTTTGTCCTAGTTTAATTTGGCTGGTAGAGGTCGTTTCAGAAGTAGGAGCACACCTTGACGCAGATAATCTTTGGAATTTGTCAACATTTTTACTCGTGTTAAAAAATGAAAATTAATTCAATTAATTTTTAAATCTTTAAAATCAATAGTTCAGAGTCGGAGGCAAGTTTTCTTTTGATTTAAAGGAATGATGATTGAAAATTTGCCAAAGATTACCTATGGTCTAGGTGCACCTTCACTTCTAAAATAAACTATACTCACTGAAAAAAAGCACTGCCTTGATTCTTATAATATTACCACAACGATTTATATGAGCCCCAAAGAGTCTAGTACTGTTATCTGAAAATTCTGGTGTTACTATCAGAATATAGTCACAGTATTGCAGAATTTCCTCAAATAGTACAAATACTAGATTTTTGGAAGCAATACTTCAAATATCAAAGTGCATCTAATAATCTTTTTTTTCCCCCCCAGCGTACAATAAATTATGGTAGACAGTTTAAAAGCGCGTAAGAGTCTATTACATTTTAACATCAATTATGTAATGGGTTTTTTTTTGGGGGGGGGGAATAGTGGGTGGTAACAACTAGCGAAAGAATCGGAGTAGCATTACAATTCATTGGGTCATTTCTGGCATAGTCCCAATTTAAATTGACTGGTACTAAAATAAATTTAAACAAACAATAGAGGCGCGCACGATGTTGCAAACCGCGTTTTTCCCATTTAAACTAAAGTCAAAGATCGATTCTAAGAAGAGCAGATTGCTTTCTCAAAAATCGATTATTTTACATAGGTTTAAATGAAAAAAAAAAAAAAAATACATTGTTGCTACGCCGCGGGAACCACCGCCCGCCGGGCCACTGGAAGTATAGAAGTCCAATTTATTGAAATATTCTAATTAGTTGTCCGAGTTCAATGAAGGTGGGACTTCCGGAACATCCAATAAATTTCAGTTATGCTCCAATTATTTCTCTTGCCTTCACGAAAAAATAGTAAGGTATGTTTTCCCAAAGTTGACATGCTACACCGGTAAGTGTGGGGAAAAAATGACCAACAAATGGGAATAACAAAAAATAAAAAAAAAAATCAGGGTAGTTGCTAAATTAATATTCCCAAACTTTTGAAGCGGATTCTTCCAAAAGTTAGCGGTGCAATAAGACGACCAACTTCTGGAAGAAATGTCCAACTTTATTTTCCTGTGCACTCCATTTTATACTCTTTGGTATACGGGTATACGACAAAGGTTATGATATTTTTCGATTTCGAACGATTTCCATTCTGATGGTGGCGCAGTTACATTTCTACACAAACAAAACTAAGTATTTCTCTCTGATCTCGAATGTTTGAAAGTCTTGTAAAAACAAAATGTTATCTTGAAGTTTAACAACTAACGGCGCGCGTTTCAGAATGGAAATAAGAAAAAGTTAAGAGTGATCTGACTTTTGGAAATCATTTCTTGATACATATATACAGCCAAGCAAACGCCGCTCGCTAACTGAACACATACGGTTGCGTTCTAGAATTCTCCGGAGTATTGTACCGATGCAGAAAAGATTACAGTATATTGTGTTGTAGTATAACTATATATGTTGGCAACGATCGATATTCATAATCTTTTCTATACCGGTGCAATACTCCGGAGAATTCTAGAACGCTGTCTACGTGTAAATGTAAAAAGTAAAAAAGTTTTCAGCCATTATTAGAGCGCGTACTTCTCGTACATCCAGTGTTGCCAGATTGGGGTGAAAAAGCCGTACGTTTTACATTAATTTAAATGGGGACGATACGGCTTTTTACCCTCGATCTGGCAACACTGCGAACATCTACTCTCGCGTTACTCCTCCTACTTCTTTTAACTTGCTCTTTCTTACCATAGTTGTCGGGTGCACTCAAGAAAAATTATCACCTGCATAGGATGTCCGAAAAGTACCGAAACTGACACTGTAATTCCAAAACTAAACAAGTTGGCAAAATGTTTGATTTCATTTAAAAGATCATCTCATTTTCTACCGATTGAGCTCAAGGTGAGCCCATCAGTGGCGTAGCATGCAATTTGGCAATGTTGTAACGTGTCCATTAAAACCCATGTAAAATATCGAATGCGAATGTGTTCACCGAACCCCGTTCGATATTTTTAATGGATTTAAACGGACACATTACAATGTTGCCAAATGGCACGCTACGCCACTGGAGCCCATTTGGTTTAAAATTGACGAAGTTATGAAAGATTGAACAAAAAAAGTTGAACCCTATAACGGGGTTTTCTTAGCATTTATTTTCTTTCAGCGAAAAACGAAGCACTGAACTGTCTGATGTTTTCTTTTTCAGATCAAAACCTGGCAACACCGAAAATATACTACTGAAAAACATAACTATGCACATCAAACTCAAGATGAGACTATGAATGCTCATTCTGATCACAACATCTGATTTAGATCTTTGTTTTACGTTGCGAGAAAATATACGCTAAAAAACCCGTCGGCGGTCAACTTGTTCTTGTACAAACTGTCATATTTTCGTCAAGTGTTTTGTCAAACAAAATGGGCTTATTTTGAGCTCAATCGATAGAAAATGAATTAATCTTTTAAATGAATTCAAGATCGTTTGGTCAGATTGTTTAGTTTGGAAGTTACAGTGTCAGTCCCGGTGCTTTTGGAACACCCTATGAATAAAACACCGTATTTCCAAAAACCGCCTCACGTGAAGCCGATTAAGTGAAGCTTTGACTCCGGTGGCGCAGGCAGGGGGAGAAAGGGATAGCTTTTCCCCTGGAATTTGGAATACCGATGTTCAAGCCAATTTTCTCCGAAATGAGCTAAAAACAAGCAACAATTTACGGCAATCAAGCCCCCCCTTCCTGGAATTTGGTTTGAGATTCCGCCGCGCCGTAAACAATTTTACCGGCGCCCATTTTTAACTCGCTTTTCTGTAAAGACGTTGATATAGTAGGTCTTTTGCAAACTTTCTCGACACCAATGAAAAGAAAAAGTGAATACCCATGGACTCCAATTCCAAAAAAAAACGACAAACACACTGGGAATCTCCAAAATCCACTCGCGATTAAAAAGTCGCAGATGCTTATTTAAATAAATTCAAACCATAGGCGGACCGTGACCAAAAAAAGTGGGGGAGCTAAAAAGCGATGACTTTTTTTTTTTTTTTTTTTTTGGGCTTTTCAAGTCTCGAGAGATAACTTTCTCCCGATTTTTAGCCCCTCCTCCCAAAAAAAGTGGGAGAGGGGCTATAGCCCCCCCCAGCCCCTGTTACGGTCCGTCTATGATTCAAACGGCGTGCTCCCAATTCTTATTTCTATAAAACATCAAACAAACATCTGCTATTCAGCAAAACCAAGTTGAATCACTGATGGAGGAATTGTACTGACGCAAATTTTAACAAAGAGAGATGTCAAGAAACAGCATTTTCAAACGGCTGTATCTCGATTGATATTAATGAACGGATCACTTTGGAGTTGGCTCAGCGTATGGTTAAATAAAACCACAAATGAAACAAATGTGGAAACGGTTATGTGTGGCGGTTCCTTCTTCACTCTATTAAGGATATCAAATAACTGAATAATATAAGCGAGGTGCGAGACACGACTTGAAGCGCCTTCAAATCTCAGGATATACCAAAACAGATCCGTCACGTAGGAACAGTTAACTATCTCAGAAACAACTCTCAAATGGGGCTTTTTCGAACTTTTGCCATAGTATAGCGGATTGAAAAGTTGATTCTTGGATAAAAACCTGTAAAAGTGACGATGAGAACACTAAAAAATCACGCAATTCACTCTCAGAATCGGGCTTAATGGTGAATAGCCACAGTTATCATGGGAGGTTTCTACCTAAATTGAGACATATCTCTGTGTTTCCGTAGAGAAAATGACATAATAGACAGGAATCTCCCATGATACTTACGTTGAACCACCATTACGATCTTGCAGTTGTAGCAGTTATGTGAGTTTATTAATGAATTTTAGACTTTCTTAGCGTGATTTTTGTGATTTTTGCTTGTCTTTCCATAAGATTGGACTGTTTATATGCTTATAGCAAAAGTTTGCAAGAGCCCCATTGGAGAGAAAGTGATGAATAGACAGACACACAGAATTCTCTAAACAGAACGGAAACTCTAATTCTTTTTGAAACATTCTTTACTTCGGGCCGCCATGTTCGAAAGTGAGTATCTTCGGCAATCTTCGGCAGATCTTCGGCAACTGGCCGAGTTGTGATTGGTTGTATAGCCTGAAAAAGCATGTCCGCCATCTTGAGAAGTGAGTAGGCTCAGTTGCCAGTTTGTGCCAGTAAATTCCAAATCTTGTTTCCATTGGCTCTTATGGGAGTTTCCGTTCTGATTAGAGTATTCTGTGATAGACAGGAATCTCCCATGATACCTGCGTTGAACCGCCATTACGATCTTGCCGTTATATCAGTTATGTGAGTTTATTAATGAATTTTATAGACTTTCTTGGAATAATTTTCGTGATTTTCACTGGTTTTGACATCAGATTGAACTCTTCATTTCCTCACAGCAAAATTTTGCAAGAGCACCATTGCTGTATCTCGATTCATACTGAACGCATCACTGTAGAGATGAGTCCGTGTATTTTTTTTTTTTTTTTCTTTCTTCAGCATTTCGACTAAAAATCAACCACCAAAACTAGAATCTGTTCATAACGCATGAACTGACTCAAAAACCGCCAACCAGCGCTGAGCACACCGGGGCAACTGCAGACAAAAGAAAGAGAGCTACCCATTGAGGCAAAAAACATGTCGATCGGAAGTTATTTATCTCCGAAGAATATAATGATGCAAACATCGTTTTGGATCATGAAAAATACGAGGATAAAGGCGATGTATATGAACGATATGAATGCTCTCGCAAATAATCCTTCGGAGCAGAAGGCTCACATTCCTATACGGGCTGCGCTGCAGAGGCATATCTATGAATTTGTAGTTCTCTCACTGTGCCCGATTCAATGAATGAGTTAGGAAAGGGTAGAAGTAGGGAATAAAATCACGTGACATCCAGTCCCTTCACCCTTCTGCTTAAATAGGCATAAATAGAGAAAGACAAATTCTTGAATATGCATCTGAGCTCCATCAACCGTGAATATATCAGTGGTGGCTCGTGTTATTTGCCAACAATATTTTCGCACCATTTGAATCTATGTTTAACAATCGATTGCTGGTGAAGTTCTGCTTAACTTTTCAATCTATTTTTTTTTTTTTTACATAAATCAAATGGAGGGATGATATTGCTGTTAAATTTATAGCCGCCAATGGAATATATTATGCGAATGGGTCTGTTGCAAACTTAGCTACAACTACAGAAAGAGGGTCTATTCTAGAGTATAAAATCGCGTGAAAATAACATTGAAAGCATCAAAATGTCTTTAAACACTCTCACAAACTTGATCAATGCGTTTGACGGAATTCAAAGATGGTGTCAAAAGGAGAATCCTAAAAAATGGGGCTCTTGCAAACTTTTGCTATAAGCAAATAAAAAGTCCAATCTTATGCGAAGACCAGCGAAAATCACGAAAATCACACCGAGGAAGTCTAAAATTTAGTAATAAACCTACATAACTACATAAATGGCAAGATCGTAATGGCGGTTCGACGCAGGTATCATATGGGAGATTCCCATCTAATATATGCCACTTTCTCTTTGGAAATACAGAGGTATGTCTCAATTTAGATAGGAATCTCCCATGATACCTGCGTCTCTCCGCCATTAAGCCCGATTCTGAGAGCGAATTTCGTGATTTTTTAGTGCACTCATCTTCATTTAAGCAGGTTTTTATGCAAGAATCAACTCTTCAATTCCCTGTAGCAAAAGTTTGCAAGAGCCCCATTGAAGCTATTTCTATGATGAATCACTTTTTTCAGTCTAGAGAGTTGCGATTAGATGGAACCGGGATTCCCATTGTGACCCACTCATTTGACCGCCATCTTTGAATTTTGAGTCATTTGTTCAGTTTGTGAGTGCATTTTGAGACTTTTTCACGTTTTTGACGTTTGACTTTTGTGCCTCTGGGTTTTTCCTAAGTGTCCCGGTTTTGGAGATACACACGTGTAAAAATGTAAAAAAAAAAATCGCGTGCGTAGTGACGTCACTACGTATAGAATTCCCATTTAAAACAATGTATTTTGGGCCAAAACATCATCTCCGGAGCGACGGAACTTAATTAGAAACCAAAGGCACCATTGCATTGTTCTCTGCTCATCAAGTGCTTTCATTTCCTTTATAAAAAAACACAACATTTTAGACCCTTGCAACTGCCCCATTCCACGCAAAACGGCAGCTGTGGGTGTAAGTACAAAACGTATTTCAGTGGCTTGAAGAATGCCCTCCCCCCTCTTCCAAAATGTTCAACCCTTTCTTGAGATTTATTTGGAGTATATATGGCTCACATCACGAAATTATCATTATATGTTTATATGGTATTGTACATTACGGAACTTGTTTATTCTCTCACACTCTAACCGCGGCAACTACGTATACTATACGCTTGTCTCCAACTTTATTTTCTTAACCTCCCGCTTCTTCGTTCTTCGCTTCATCGTTCTTCGCTTCTTCTTTACCTTTTTCTGAGACATTAATGCCTTGTTCCTCTCTCACTTCCCTTCCAGCCTCAGGTCGTTTTACAGACGGGTGCTTCACCACCCTCGATACGATTGCGAGGACCACATTCGTGTGCCACGTGCCCCTACGATTGACCAACGCACAGTGGAATATTCGGCCAGAATAGTCGATAATTTTTGGGAACGTTATTCACGATATTTTTGGAGTAGCAAAGGGGCTCTTGCAAACTTTTGCTTTAAGCGATTGAAGAGTTGTTCTTGCATAAAAACCTGTAAAAATGACAATGAGTACATTAAAAAATCACGCAATTTACTCTTAGAATCGGGCTTAATGGCGGAGAGACGCAGGTATCATGCAAGATTCCTATCTAAATTGAGACATAAGCCTATGTTTTAGTAGAGAAAATGACATAATAGACAGGAATCTTCCATGATACTTGCGTTGAACCACCATTACGACCCTGCAGTTATAGCAGTTATGTGAGTTTATTACTGAATTTTAGACTTTCTTAGTGTGATTCTCGTGACTTTTGCTGGTTTTCCCATAAGATTGGACTGTTTATATGCTTAAAGCAAAAGTTTGCAAGAGCCCCATTGGTATAATATAAGACAAATAAAAAAAAAATTAAATAAACATTATGAAATATCGCACACACACTTTTTCACATCAAATTTAATCTGGGGGAGGCCCCCCGCCCCTCTAACAATTTCTGGGGGAGCCTCCAGACCCCCCAATAATATTTCGGGGGAGACCCCCCAACTCCCCTTAAGGCATTAATTTTACAGGCTGTTGCAGAATGTTTTTGAAAATTTTCAAAATTCAAACAGCTATATTTAAATATTCCAATTTTCCCTTTGTTCACCCATTTTATTTTCCAATTGATTTCAATATAGAAACCTTTTACCCTCCATAACTTGATTAAAATTTAAAATGTCGAAAAAACAACAACAAAAAAAAAAAAAACCCGGACCACTCGTCCACCCCTTTTATCTCGAGAACGGTGGGGAAGGGGGGGGGATTACGACCTAAAACTGCAAGGTCACATTTAGAATTTATCCACGAAGGATCCAAAATAAAATGCTTTCAGATCCCCGTCCCCTCCACGAGCGCACATGATGGGGTGTTTGGGAGGTTCAAGAGATGTTTTCCAATTCTTTTGAACAAATAGCCCGGTAAAGGTAATAAAATAAGATCGGATACTATGAGAACAAAAATTTTCTGAACTATTTGGTTCTTCTAATTTTTTTTGTCCGAAAACCCCAATTACCTGCTTTTTTATTTTCGAACTTATTTTAGTACCTTTACTGGACAATCCTAGGAGAAAAATTGAAAAACGTATTTTTTTCCCTCGGATTCCTTAATTGGGGGTCAGTTCTCTGTGAGACCTTTAGTTTTAAATCTTAACTCTCAACCGTTCTCGACATAAAAGAGGTGGGCGGATGGTATGGGATACCCAGTATATGACTTTATTTCGTAACATTATACTTAATTTAAAAAAAGCGCCGAAAAACGTATTTGATTTTTTGTTTTTTTTTTCTTGGTTTTTTTTTTTTTTTTTTTTTTCTGGTTTAATGCAAGAGTGGATATTTTCGAGTTTTCACCACCTTTACAAACTCGGTACCCTGATGTGCGACGCGGCTATGACCATGGCCTTTATTATTCACTGCTCGAACTTATCTCGATTTCCTATTTTTATTTCACGTAACGTAAACCGTCTTCAAACGGAAAACGGTTCCTCTCTGTTTGTTTTTTGCTTCGCACGTTACCCACTCATAGCTCCCACTTTCCGATGAATGCGACTTGGTTGAGTATACCCACGTGGATGGGTTCAAGTGTAAATGCGTGTCTATATGTAAGGAAATTATTATCAAATGGTCAAACATCCTGAAAAAGCATAAATCCAAAATAAAACAATAAAAATAAAACCTCTGCCCGACCTTTTTCTCGGATGGATTGATCAATTCTTTAAATCGGCTTGAACATGCGGTTAGCGTGCCCTACAATGTATTTCTGAAAGCCCTCCATATAAACCTCAAATCTCTAAGAAACCGCCATTTCGAAAGGTGTAGGTTTATCGACCTCTACGTGGGGGTATTATTTTCCCTCTTAACCAGTGGCGTCACGTGCAATTCGGCAACAATGTATTATATCAATTTAAACTTATGTGAAATATCGAATTCAGGGGGCTCACAGTGATCAAGGAAAATTCGATATATTTAATGAGTTTAAATGGAGCAGTTGCATTGTTGCCAGATGGCACGCGACGCCACTGCTCTTAATCCTTTTACTACAAGGTTCTGGCTACTAGAAGAAATCGAATTTATAAAATCGCTCAAATTTAGTGAGTACTCGGTAGTTAAATATTTCTGCTTCGCGGTGTTCATGTTGCCTATCCCAGTAATCGAAGGAGTTTGATGTGACAATATTTTGCAAATGTTGAAAATTTGGAGCTGTTTTTATTGTCAATGAGAGATCCAGCTACGAAAACAAATACCTCGGGAGTGGCATTGGAATGGTTAAAAAGAGCTACACCTTGGCACTTGAAAATTTTGACGTGGGGATACTCTACACCCCAAAACTTGGTGGATCAGTCCCTCCCTTATTTTTTTCTTTTTCTAAAAAATAGGCGTTTGACACAACTATCCCTCTAACACACTCTCCGGAAAACCCCACAGAGTTGTGAGCCGGGATGAAACTCCTGAAAAGCGAAGATAAGTTTCCATGATGATTTAACTGCACAAGATGCTTATCTGTGTATAGTTATAACCTTTTTCGGGCTACTCAATACATTAAGGTTGTTTCAATTTTTGGCTACAGGCTATTTCAGGGTCAACTCGTACGCAAAACCCTGCAAAAATAACGATGTTAGCTCTGAAAACTTACGACATTTACTCCTAAACTCATAAAATGCATTGTTATACACGTGATTGTAATAGCGGAGCGGCTTTGCGCAATAATTATGGGAGAGTCTTATCTTAATTTAGTCACTCTCTCTATACTCGGAAGGAAGGTTCACAGAGTATCGTACCACCAGAATAGTGATTAACACCCGATGGTACCGTGACACAGGTGCAAAGGAAAGGCGTCTCTTATTGGCCTCTTCTTGAATCAAGAAGTGGACAAGATCAAGAATCTTGATGGAGTGACAATATTTCCAGATAGGAAGCTTTCACGATTAATGCGCAGCAACGCTGCGATTACGAGAAGCATTTTATAAGTCTACGAGTGGATTTTGTAAGTTATTGGTGCTACCAGTGTTATTATTGTAAGTGTTTACACCTGATAATGGCCCTATTCAATCTGTTATGGAGTCTACTTGTGTTTCTCCTCTAGTCTATTACATTTATTTTTTTTTTTCAGTCTTCATTCCGGATAAACGCGACTATCGATGAAAACACTCACTTCCCAAGCGCCTTCAATTCGTTGTATAGGCAATTCCAACTCCCTCGAGTACGAACAGTTAACTACCTTCCTTTTATGTATGAACGAAAGAGTGGCGTTCTTTTAAAGTAAACTCTGGTACGTAAGGGTTAAAAAATCATTTTGATCAAGGAATGTGCACTCATGCAGGCTTACAGTTTTAGCACATTTGCTTGATGAGGACGCCTCATGCGAGAAAAATAATAACGAGACCAAGACACGCACTGGCGGATCCTTGATATTGTCCTTCTCTCTCTCTGGCCTTTTAAATGCATGTGTTAAAAAAGGACAGAAGAGAAGGTGATAATCACGCGAATGCCTCTAATTTGTCCTCTTCTAATACACACGCTCTAACACGGGAGGAGAGAGAGGACAGATTCCTGGGTCCGCCAATGAAGATACGCGTGTTGCGAGTACAGAGAAGGTAACACTGTAAAAGACGCTGAGTTTGACTTGGCAATATGGTGTAGGCATACACATTAATTTTGCATGAGGGTAGCGTAGCGTCGTAATCATTTTCTTCCTTCTTGCTCCTCCCAACGGGCGGGCCATATCGCAGCCTGTAGGATGCGAAGCACGCATTTTGTACGCGAGCCTAGAGTACAGCTCTTTTACGGGTTTAAAACCCAACTCATCAGAAACGAGATCATGAAAATATTCACTAATGACAATTGAATTTTGCCATTCTTAGAAAATGTCATCTTTTCCAAAGAGACTTCATTATTTGTCAATATTTTCCTCTCAATTTTTGAACGTTACTCTCATAAAAGCTGATTGCTCTCACACCTCATCATTTTATACAATTCAAGGGGAAATTTACATGATTTTATTAACGGGGCTGTTTTACGACCTATTGCTATAGGGGACTGAAGTGTTGAATTTTCTGTAAAACGCTACGGGTTTGAGGTTTTTTACTAGAAAAAAAAAATATTTATAAGTAAGAAACGATTCTATGAATTGCACGAATACCTTTCATAAAAGGGTATCCTGATCGGAAATTTTCAGCTCCATAATTTCGGTAATTTTTATATAGTTTTGCAAAGCATAAGTATTTTAGTACCTTTAGTATGAAAATACCGCTTCAATGTTTGTCTTAAAAACCTAAAATCCTCCAAAAATAAATGAAAACTAAGTTGAACAAGGTGTCGTCTCAAAACTTTATTTATTTATTTATTTATTTATTTATTTATTTATTTATTTATTTATTTATTTATTTATTTATTTATTTATTTATTTATTTATTTATTTATTTATTTATTTATTTATTTATTTGTTTATATATTTATTTATCTGTTCAAATTTTAATTCGAATTTTGAATTTTATGTTTCTTTTCTTTTCTCGAAGGTTATACTTAATTAGCTGATGTACGCATGCAATATTTTTTGAGTACTTACATACAAAATAAAGTGCGCGTAAATCATAGATCAAGCATAATGGATCTAGTTAAATATTGCGAGATAAGGCTTGAGACTGCCGTAGTGTGTAATTTGGCAACGTTATAGTTTGTCCATTTAAACCCGTGAAAAAGATCGATCGATTGGGTGTTGGGTGAACACCTTTTTATACGACTTTTCACGTGGATTTAGATGGACGCATTATATCGTTGCCAAATTGCACACTACGCCACTGGCTTCAGACTCTGTTTGAAATTAATTACAAAAAATACATTAATATATTTGACAACAGCGCGAGGCTATTTTGTATCTGATGCGAGACCCGAATAATGTCCGTTTAATTAAGTACCAAGGGTGCAGTATAAAGTCAGTACAGGTACTTTGTAATCCTCTGTGCGCTTAAGCAGTGCTGCCAAATTGGGATACAGAAAAACACATTTTACATTAAGTACGTTTTAAGGGAACTTTATATATTTTTCAACAAATCTGGCAACGCGGCTCTTAAGTGCGGCTCCAGATAATCCTGTGGCTGATTCAATGCGATGCAAGGTCACTTGGAAGGAAAAGTTATACTAACATTGAATTCTTCTCAGACATCTATTTTCGCATACTCCCTATTTTTGGCCTACCGGTGACCTTTAACGCGACGCATTGATTGCAAACAAATCCCATTAACCTTTTCATAATCGTTTTCCTGACGCATCTCTCTTCCTTATCACCCTCTTGAAGAGGTGTCGTTTTGCGTATAATTAATGGCTATTTTCAAATCACCGGTTGAGAAAAGATTACAAAGTTCAGTTCAGTGTAGGACTGCAATGCACGAAAAAACTCGAATCTGAAATCTTTTCTCAACAGGTAGAGTCGTCGGTGACTTTGAAAAACTTGCGGATATTTTAATTAATTAATGGAGTTTCCACCGATTGAGAAAAGATTATACAGATGCGAGTATTTTTGTGCATTACAGTCATACATACACTGATCTAAACTGCGTAATCTTTTCTCAACCGCTGGGATCATGATCGGTGAATTAAAAAATTTCATTAATTATACGCAAAATGGCAGCTAGCTCTGCCCTCTTGTTACTTCAGGTTGAATGACTATCGCGGATGGTTGTCACACCCGTACAGTTTTTTTTTCCGTGCGGCAAATCGGCGAAAGAGCAGTTTTCTTGCATCTGCTGCAAACCGAAATCCGACAAATCGAAAACAGCTAAAAAATAATGAAAACAAGAAACCGAAGTGATGTAGGATATTGACTTTTATTGTACTTAAGACGCCTTTCGGCTCTTAGCCATCATCAGAAGTATGTAACACGTGGAAAAAACATAACTAATTAAAAAATAACATTTCAACGAATTATAAAATGTAGTCAGAAATAAATAATAAAATAAAACACAATAATGCAGACTAGTATAGAATAGGATGACAATCAAAAAACAATATTTGGATACCAAATGGTATGGTATCCAAATGGTGGTATCCAAATATTGTTTTTTGATTGTCATCCTATTCTATACTAGTCTGCATTATTGTGTTTTATTTTATTATTTATTTCTGACTACATTTTATAATTCGTTAAAATGTTATTTTTTAATTAGTTATGTTTTTTCCACGTGTTACATACTTCTGATGATGACTAAAAGCCGAAAGGCATCTCAAGTACAATAAAAGTCAATATCCTACATCACTTCGGTTTCTTGTTTTCATTATTTTTAATTTACACAATGGTGATGTTCAATCTCAACAACTTTGAAAACAGCTATCTTTGAATTATGTTAAACGCACTAATAGGGCTTTTGCAAACTTTTGCTGTAAGCAAATGAATCTTTAAACCTGATGTAATAACCAGCGAATATCACGAAAATCACACTGAAAAAGTTTAAAATTTAGTAATAAACTCAGAAAACGGCTGAAACGGAAATATCGCAATGGCGGAGCAACGCAGGTATCATGGGAGATTTCTGTCTAATTTGTCACTTACTCTACGAAAACACAGAGTTATGCGTCTCAAATTAGATAGAAACCTCCTATGATACCTGCGTTCCTCCGTCATTAAGCCTGACTCTCAGAGTAAATTTTGTAATTTTTTAGGTGTTACTCATCGTCATTTTTACAGGTTTTCATGCAAGAATCAACTCTTTAATTTACCTATAACAAAAGTTTGCAAGAGCCCCATTTCCGGTCATTTTTCAAAAATGAGTCCGTTTCAAACTTTTGTTATATCTATAAAAAGAGGGTGTATTCTTGTTTATGAATTTATGATCACTTGAAAATAACTATAATAATATGCTCGTCAGGAGCACACAGAAAAATAAGACTGGTGAAATCTACCATCTTGGAGTCAGCTATCAAAGTAGATGGTAAATGCAACGTACTTCCATTATGGTAAATTAAGTTAGTTTGTTGGTACATTTGACCACAATTTAGTAAAATTTACCATACTTAATAGCTGACTCCAAAATCAGCTATGCAGATGGTAAATTCTACCAGTTATTTTTTTCCGTGCATCAGAAAGTTCCAAAATGGACGCCATGCTCTTTGCATACTCCCGAAAAATTATGTACCAGTGTTCATGATGGTCTTTACGCGTGAAGAAGTGTAATGTGCACGCTATTCAATAGTGCGGGTGGATGACTCGAGGGAAATTGAAGATATTCACATGTCCAATTTAGTGTCGTGCTTGAACAAATATATGAGAGTGAAAATGAACTAAAAGGCTCAAAAGGACGTGCGGATCCGCCTCCTTTTCTTTTGATGAAGCAACAAGCTTTTTCACATGAAGTAGTGTGCCAGACACAGACAAACAGACAGACAGACAAACGAACGCGTAACACGAGGAAGGCAGCGGAGCCTGTATAAGAGTGGTCGCACTCTTGTAGTAGCGTAAACGCGGGCTGAGGCCCTGAAGGACACCCGACGTCTTTTTCGAGGCAGCTAAATTAATTGCGAGAAACTTGAACGAAATGAGAAAGAAGTTCTTATACAGTCTCTCGCAGTCATTTAATATGTATTTATAACCAAGAGTTTCCTCTTCTTTTCTTGGGGGTATTTTTGCTCTGTACCTCCAGTACCAGACGCTTTCCTCTATATTCATCCAGGTGCGGTGTTGACGAATCTAGTCTCAGGAATGTTTTTTCCAACGATTTCCTAGAACTGCTGTGTTGTGTAAGATTAATCGAATTTTCAATGCAGCTCTTAAAAACTTTTGCCACAAGAAATTGATGAGTTAATTCTTGCAGAAAAACCAGTAAAAATTGACGATGAGTACACTAAAAGTTCACAAAATTCACTCTCAGAATCGGGCTTAATGGCGGAGAGACGCAGGTATCATGAGAGATTCCTATCTAAATTGAGGCATATCTCAGTGATTCCGTATAGAACGTGATAAATTAGACAGGAATCTCCCATAATACCTGCGTTGAACTGCCATTAGCCATTATAATCTTGTCGTTATAGTAGTTTTGTGAGTTTATTACTGAATTTTAGACTTTTTTAGTGTGATTTTCGTGATTTTCGCTGGTTTTGACAGCAAAGTGGACTATTTATTTCCTTAAAGCAAAAGTTTGCAAGAGCTCCATTCACTGATGATTCCACCGGTTAAGAAAAGATTAAACAGTTCAGTTCATGTATGACTGCAATGCACGAAAATACTCGCATCTGTAATCTTTTCTCAACCGGTGGAGTCGTCGATGACTTTAAAAAACTTGCGGATATTTTTATTAATTAACGGCATTTTTATAGATTGGAAAAATATTACAGATCAGAGTATTTTCGTGCATTAGAGTCATACTCTGAACTGAACTATATAATCTTTTCCCAACCGGTGGAGTCATCGGTTAATTGAAAGATGGCAATGATCATACGCAAAATTGCAGCTCTGCGATTTTGGTCCAATTAACGTCTGTCCAATAATACAATATGACCATCTAATACTTTTTTCCATCCTATCTTTTTGACCGAAATGTTATTCAACGTCAATTTTGCATTTTAGCTCAATTGATAAGAGAACTATAAATATTATCAGTTTTAACAACATGCATCGCAACATGCATCGCACTAAAACCAATTCTTCGATATAATTTGGCAATATTGCAATTCAGCGCTAACTCCGAAACACGACGGATACGCGGGCGGCTTCTCTGTATGAAAATTGGCTTCAGGCTCTTAGCGAGCATTTTCCTTCTTCCCTTATTTCTCCTACTCTATGCGCAGCGACTTCGCATATCGACAAGCACGAGACCAAAATGTACTATGACTTTCAAAAGAAAGTGCTCTCGTCGACATTTTTACTCTTTTAAATCTTGGCAATCTTTAAGCAATGGAGCTCTTGCAAACTTTTGCAATAGGGGATTGAAGAGTTAAATCTTACATAAAAACCTGTAAAAAGACGATGAGTACACTAAAAAATCACGAAATTCACTCTCAGAATCAGGCTTAATGGCGGAGAGACGCAGGTATCATGGGAGATTCCTATCTAAATTGAGACATATCTCTGTGTTTCTGTAAAGAAAGTGATATAATAGACAGGAATCTCCCATGATACCTGCGTCGAACCGCCATTACCATCTTGGCGTTGTAGCAGTTATGAGAGCTTATTACTGAATTTGAGACTTTCTTAGTGTGATTTTCGTGATTTCCGACGGTCTTTAAATAAGATTGGACTTTTTATTTACTTATAGCAAAAGTTTGCAAGAGCCCCATTACGCGTTGTGCGGGTTTCAAGTGTTTAAAGACTAATCATGACGCTCCTCTTTAAAATTAGTCATGAAAAATCGAAAGTTTCGTTGAAAATGAAGGAAAAATTTAACAGTAAGAATTTCGACCAAGGTGCTTTCTTTTGAAAGTCTACATACATTGCCTGTAGAAAGAAGTAAACATACTACAAGAGTTGAATCTAGAGAGAGGCAAACTTTTGATTGGCTAAAAATGTTCACAGTGGCGTACTGCACGATCTGACAACAGAGGAATTTTCTCCTTTCCTTTTAAAACCATCATGTAAAAGGTCAACTTTCAAGATGTCCACTGCACGCCCAATGTTTCGTTCGTAAATGGTCCAAATGCAACTTTGCGAGATTTTACGCTGCGTTTGCTACCTCTAGGGTTTTAAGAGACGAAGAAGTATAAAGTAATTCTAAAAAATGCAAAGGTAGATGAAAAGACGTGCAAAAAAGACGAAAACTAAGCTTGAGTGTGTTTAGAATGAGTTTGACTACACCTATTTTTGGATTCAAGTTTATTTACGTCTTGATTTAAATACTAAATTTATTTAATTTACTTAATAATTAATTTGTTTGTTTATTTATTTATTTATATTTGTTTCTTTATTCATTTGTTTGTCTTACCGTTTTATCAATTATCAGTGTCTCTATTACTATTTTTCTTTGTTCTTATTCTCTTTATTTCTGTGTGTATTTATTAGTTCAGACACAGTCTACCCCCGACAGGAGGAGAACTATAAATCATGTTACTTGCAATGCCAGCAAAAATAATCTGTTGCTGGAATGGCAACAAAAGTTTTTAAATTTAGGTGTAACTTATAAATATCATGTAGATATACTCAATTTATATTAGGTGTAAGTCTATAACTATATGTAATTTGTAATAGTATAAAAAATATAATAAATGTTTATTTACACCACCCGTTAAAAAAAAAAAAAAAAAAAAAAAAAAAAAAAAAAAAAAAAAAAAAATCACCTTTTGGGACAGAAAACTTTTGTTCTTTTGAACTTTTTTTTCTATTGAAAACTTTTGCTACTGGAGGGTACTTTTGTATATTCGTTTACAGACTATTTCAACATTATTGAACAAAGAATTAATTGTGGTTTTAAATTATGATATATATTAATGAAAAAAAAAAATTAAAAAAAAAAATATATATACCGTAAACCACAAATTCACATAGTAAATAAAAAATAAATAGATAAATAAATTGATAAATAAATGAGAGATGAAATTTATCTCGCAGTGCTCATCAGAATGAAACACATGTACGTAGTCTGAGTATTTGTCTGAAAAATTAGCCAAATAAACATGCGAGCGCGGATGGAGCCGGGACCCAATTAATCATCCGATAACCAGCGCGACAACGCAAGACAGACTAAAAATGACGCACGGTGGAACGACTTTTCGGAATTTATTAATTATTATTGATACATAGAGGAAAGCCTCAAATTAGATAGGAATCTCCCACGGTGCCTACGTAGCTCCACCATAACGGCTTAAAATTTAAAGTAATTTTGTGAGTCTCTGAGTGAATTTTGTAATTTTTACTTTCTCATAACTAACAAAAGTTAGGAATGGGTCTGTTGCGTACTTTTGCTACATCAATATAACTCATTGTTTCTAACGTAAAATTCGGCGAAAATAACGATGCGCACATTAAAAACTTTCAAAATCCACTCATTAACTCAGAAAATACCTTCCATTTCAAACAACCCGCGCTACACTAGACACTATATCACCGACTTATAACTACATAGATGGAACCATCTCGTTTAAGTAAACATGAACAGAACTTACAAACATTGGAATGTTTCGTTTAGATGCGTACATTTCTTATATTATTTTGTAATCTTTGATAAACCGAAAAGACCAGACAGCAAACACAGCTTATATTTCACGTATTAAAAAAGAAATTCCATCATTTTGTAGTTACGATGTTGTTTACTTATTATGCAAGGTGGTTCTGTCTGTGTAGTAGTATACCGGTGCAAATAGTGTCTAGTGTAGCGCGGGCTATTTGAAATTGAAGTGATTTCCTGAGTTAATGAGTGGATTTTGAACGTTTTTAATGTGCGCATCATTATTTTTGCCGAATTTTACATAAGAATCAAGATTCTATATTGTTGTAGCAAAAGTATGCAACAGACCCATTGAGAAAGTATTGCAATGGCGCAGATTTCTGTCTGTCTGTATTCCTGATGCATAACTTTTGAACCAATCGCCTATATGCAGCAAAATTTTGCAGAGAAGTTGCTTCTACCATTTCTCAGAGGGCCTTTTTTTGGTTTTTCGAAATTGTAAATTCAGGCAAGTTATGGATGATAAAAGGTTTCCATTAAAATCAAAAGGCAATTGGGTAAAATAGGTGAACATGTTTCAAATATACTTAGCTGTTTGAATTTTGATGAAAATTTGCAAATACATTCTGCAACCAGCCTACTGTAAAATTAACCTCTTAAGGGGGGTCTTGGGATCTCCTCCAGAATATTAAAGGGGGTCTGGGGATCCCCTCCAGACTAATAAACGGGGGTTTGAGGGGAGTCCCCCAGAATAATTTTGATGTTAGAAAGTGTTCGTGGGGTATTTCCTACAGTTTATTTAATGTATATACTCATCGTAATTTTCGCGGGATTTTTCTCAAGAAATAACAAAATAATCACTTATAGCAAAAATTAGCAAGAGCCCAATTCGTATAACTATTAGGCACTTAAGTAATGTTAAAATCATTATTTGCTAAAAATAATAGTAATAAAAACTTTAAATAATAATTCCAGTTTTTTTTTTTTTATTCACTCTATGAATGTGAATATTATTTGTGCGATACTATATACTGTACAGTGGCGTAACGTGCAATTTGGTAATAATGTAATGTCTGCATTAAAACCCACGTAAAAGATCAAATTCGAGGGTGTTCACTGAACACCCAATACTTCGATATTTTTAATGGGTTTAAATGGAGAAAGTACAACGTTGTCAAATTGCACGCTGCGCCACTGCTACTGTACTTTATGGTCCGCTGTGCGACGGCGCAGCGTAGCCGTATAATCCCTTTCATACAAGGATTATAATTTTATCCCTCGCTGGCAACAGGGAGTTCCTGTGTAATTAAGCCCATCCCATTACTAGCTCCCCGCTCACAAATTTCGCGACCTGAGCTTGTGTCGTGCCCGACCGACCATTTCTGTCCAGTATATGTATCCAGTGAAATGAAGGGAGTGAGGAGAACCCGGGGGGAGGGGGTTAGGCCTGAAGGGAATTCTCCCTCAACCCTTCTCCCTTCTCTTACGGGCCCAAAATACTCGCATTCATTCAAACTTTGAATCGTTAATCCAGGGTGTCAAACGAGCGAATCCTTCGAAGGATTTATTATAATCTTGCAAAATTTGACGTCTCTCTTGATGCTTGCTTGGCACAGGTACAAAACACGGGATGGCGGTAGCAAACGCTAAGCTGTTCTTACGAGTGATAAAAACATAAAAACACAGTGTGCTTGTCTAAAGGCTGAAAGGTTATAGGGAGGAAAAAACAAATTGGTAAGTACACACAACACTAAAAACAACTAAAAACACTTTAGCCTCGCAAGTTTTTTACTCGTATCCTATTTACCATCAAACCCAAAAGTTTTAGCAGTCAAGAATTCGATGTGAAAGGTGAATTCTCGTGTGATCTAGCCAACCTTTACTGAAAAAAAAAAAAAATCTATTTTTAAGTATTTACATACTTAAAAGCATGTTCAAGACGAAACATTCTTGGTTTTACCATTTGAAATAGTTAAATCAGCCCCGTGCTGCTTTAGTTTTACTATATTTCAAATGGTAAACCCAAGATTGTTTTGTCTTGATCATACTTTTAAGTATGTAAATACTCTAAGTTAGCATTTTTTTTTCGGTGTTTCGTATTCCGTTTGCGTTCGCTAGTAAATTGTTCACAAAATCTCAAAGTTGAAGTAGCGTTTCCCAAAAAGCATGAAAGCATCTCTTCGTTTTTCGCTTTCTTCTTTTGCCCTCTATTTTCTAAAAGTCCTTCCAATGGCATCAATGGGGGTCGCACACTTTTGTTGCATGCGATTTAAGGGTCGATTCAGATGTAAAAACCTCAAAAAAGAACGACTAAGTTCACTCCTAAGCTCATCAAATGCTTTTAAACGCACGATCGTATATTGGCGCACTAATAATGGGAGATGATTCCCATCTAATAATACTGTCACTCTATCAACAAGTGGCCAATTAATGACGAATTTCCTTTGGCACCGGTGTCACCAGGTTTTACTGCACCATTATCATTAATCGTCTGTTGGTCACTCCTCTAATTGCTATTTACTCTGTGACTCTGTGAATCATCATTCCCAACATAGAAATAGTGATGAAATTAAGATGGGAATCTTCTATTATTAGTGCCTAACACAGCTATTACGATCGTGCGTTCAAAATCATTTGATATGAATTTAGGTGTGGATTTTGTAAGTTTTAGTGCTACCTCCGTTATTTTTCGAGGTTTTTACATTTGAATTGACCCTAGAATCGCCTGCAACAGCCCCACCCCAAATTAATTCTGCACCATACTGCTATATCAAGACTTAGCATGAGTTAGCAACCAGTGCCATTGGCGTATGCAGGAATTAGTCTCTCTCGCTCTTTTCCCGTTTGAGTGTATGTACTAGAAAAGGAAAGAGATCGCGACTGAAGTTCGAGCCCTTGTTTCTGTCCTTTCCCTACTCACGTGTTCAAATGGGGAAAGAGAGAGAAAGGCAAATTCCTGTGTACGCTACTGAGACTGATCAGTGCACTATAGTCTGAGATCGTCAAAAAGTTGCCAACAATGTGAAAGTGAATTTCTCATCAATTTTTCGTTTATAAACTTTCAAGGCCAATTTTTATCACAGGAAACACTTTTAGCGAGTCATTTAAACCAATAAATGTCAATAAATAAAAATGTTGTATGACTTTTTTCCCACAGATACCACTTTTTCTGCCACTTTTTTCCGATGTCAGACCATAGCCATAGTGCAGTGTGTTGATCTTACCCCCAAACTTTCGGTCTAGTGAAAGCGATTAGACTCCCATCATGCATTAGTTTTCAACTCTACTTCCCTCTGTCTTTCTCCAGCAAATGACGCACTTTCTTGAAAATATTGATTATTCAAATATGCTTATTTAAATCTTTCCCTCTGTTAAAAATATTTCACGCGCGCAACGCTACCAACAATGCCTTCGCGTGAGCTTCCTCCTATCGCACCAAGAAATCTGCAATGATGAATTACCGACCCCTCCCCTTCATCTACATCCCTTCTCCACCCTCTCCTCCGACCCATCCTCAAGTTAACCGGCATTACCAACTGATACTAGTAATTAAGATCCTTCGCAATGCATTGTTCGCGAGTGATGCGCGTGTGCCGGAGCAGTGAACAGTATGACGTAGTCCAATTTTAGCTCATCAGCGAGGGAGGTACTGCGTCATGACATTATTAAATGACACACTTCTCCTTCGTCTTAAAATGGAAGTGGAATGAAAATGCATCAGAGCTGTTGTTTTGCGTATAATCAATGATATTTTTCTATTCACTGATGATTCCACCGGTTGAGAAAAGATCACACAGTTCAGTTCAGTGTATGACTGGAATGCACGAAAATACTTTGATCTAATATCTTTCCTTCATCGGTGGAAACTCCGTTAATTAATTAAAATATCCGCAAGTTTTTTAAAGTCATCGACAACTCCTTTGGTTGAGAAAAGATTACAGATGCGAGTATTTTAATTCATTACAGTAATACACTGAACTGAACTGTGTAATCTTTTCTCAACCGGTGTAATCATCGGTGAATTGAAAAATATCATTAATTATACGTAAAACGGCAGCCCTGAAATGCATTGCGTAGGTATAGACTAAATCGGGGTCACTACTGTACTCCTGAATAAATATTCAATTCAATTAGTTAATGGCAAAACCCATATATGCGAAACGAAATGTCCTGATAAACAAACGCTCGCAGATGCATTTTGATGCATTTTGAAAGCAATCTCCGCCACTTGTCACTACCCATCAACCTGATACTTAAAATGCTTTGGCTCAATGAAGGAGCAAAACTGCTATTATTTCAGAATGCTGCGGAAATGTGAAAAAATTCTGAGAAAAGGAAAGTAAGGGTGATGGCTAATGGCTGTTGCACATCTTTTGCCTGAAGTAATTCAAAGGTCGATTTAGTTGTAAAACTTGCAAAAAATAAACGATGCGGTAGCACTAAAAACTTACAAAATCAACGCTTAAACTCATAAAATATTTTAAAATGCGTAAGCGCATGTAATGGCGGCGTATGAACTTAATAATGGGTCCCATCTAATAGTACTAAATAACTCCCAAAAGAAGTGACCAATAAGAGAATACTTTTTTTTTTTTTGGCTCTGGTGTCACCAGGTGTCATGGTTTCATTAATCGGCTGCTAATTACTCCTCTGGTGACTAGTGACTCTATAAATCTCCCTTCCCAGCATACAAAAAGTGATGGAGTTGAAGTATTGGAATCTCCCATTATTAGTGCGCAACATTGCCATCACGGTCGCACATCTAAAAGCATTTTACGAGTTTTGGAGTAGATTTTGTGAGTCTTTAGTGCTACCATCGTTATTTTTACAAGTTTTTGCATCTGAATCGACCCTTAAATCGCTTACAGCAAAAGTGTGCAACAGCCCCCCCCCCATTCATTCCAATGTAATGAAACTTTTCGGTGACGCAAACAGATATGTATGACGTATGTATGATAAAAACTTCTGATGCTACCAAATTATTGAATATTTCTATTTCTTTCAGCAAGTTCTGCAGCAACGGACACAAATTAAAAATTTTATGAATCTTTTCCCTTACAGAACTTTTCAAGAGTCAACCAGGCGGAATGACCTATGGCAGAATGAATTTTTGACGCCTCAAAAGTCAGTGTGATTTCAATGTATCATTTAATTTACGGTTTTGTCGTTGTTTTTTTTTATTGATTTTTTTTTTTTGAAATTGCTATAAAAACAACACGCTTTTGCTAGAAATATTCACTTGGTTGATGGATGTAACCGTTTTATTGGAGTCAGCGGTAAGACCTGTTACCCAGTGGCATGGCGGCTCAAGCAATTTGGCAACAGTATTGTCCCTCCATTTGAATGTATGGACAACAATCGATAGCAGGTGAAGAGCTGCTCTACTATCGAATCGATTCTTTTACACAGACTCAAATGAAGGGAAAACATTTTTGCCAAAGTGAACGATTCACCACTGCTGTTGCCATGGAATTCCCCTTCGTATTGAAGAAAATGAGACTAATTTTGAGGGGAGCAGGTAACAGGTGATTCAAATTGATGAATCAGACGTTACGGATCACTTAAAGGTCGATTTAAACTTACCTAATCAGATGCTGATTTCTATGATTTGTTGATTGATTAACTGATTAACTTATTCCGAAATTAATCAATTATTCATTTATTTACTCATTTATTTTTTATTAATTTGTATAATAATTATTTATATATTTATTTACTTCTTCCTTTTTTACTTCGCTTATCAAATATCAAACATATACGCGTATTTGACCTATAAAATGTGCAGGATACGAGAGAGCTACTTTAATTACAAAAGGGTTTATAGTGAGAGAGCGTATGGATGATTGAGAGAGGAAGAGGTGGAGGGGGGGTCGAGTTGGGAGAGAAAAAGAGCATCAAACAAACAGGTCTCAATATCATTCTATCTCACCTGACACGGCGCTTAATCTTGCATATAGTGGAGAGAGGAGCAAAGACAGGTATATCCAAACGTACGTTTTGTACGTTGCAAAATTGCATGAAAATTCTTCCGATTTTTCCAAAAGTTGATGCAAAGGACCTGTTCCTGTTGTGTCTAGCAAAAATAATACTAAATTCATATTTTCAATGGAAACAAGCGGAAATTTCTTTTCTGGTAAATATGACTATACCAATAAAATATCAATAATTTATTGTATTTGTTATTAAATTAGATTGTTCTATATTAGTCATAGTCACAAGCATGGTCAGAACCTTTTCCAGAGGTTAACTTCTTCTTCTTTTCGGTCTTCTACGTATCCGTAGCGACGTTGTTGAGCGTGCTGGCCACTAGAGCGCGCTTCAACAGGACCTTTACCATTAAAGGGCATTTTCTAACCACCTTTTAGTCAAAAAATGAAAAGTCCGTGAAAAGTAAACAAACAGCTGGAAATTACGTGTGCTTGGAGTTTTAATAAAACAGAAACTATCAATGAAAGGGTATTTAAAAATGGTTTGTACGCCCAATTCGTGAATGTATTTGGAAATTTTTGTGATTTTTCGGAAAAAAATGATATTTTTCACTATAAAAGGCTATTACTCACTATAACCTTTTCAGCCAGAGAAAATTAGAGACTCAGCACAAAGTTTGAGACAGGTGTCCTCTTAGTCTCCACCTGCGAATTTAAAAGCGCGAATAAACTGATTGAGCCAATGAGCTTCTTTGTTGTCGATACATCAGACTCGACCTATCGACTTCAAGGCAGCTCATTGGCTCAATCAGTTTATTCGCGCTTTTAAATTCGCAGGTGGAGACACCCTTTTATCCAAAATCAATTTTGGTCGGGACTCATCGGAACAGCCACCAACAATCCCCTACTGTTGACTGGTGAGCTGAAAGGGAAGGCTCTGACTGGTCCACTGAAATACAAAGCTCGTGGTTTGAATTCGCCAAGCCAAACCAAAACGAAATATGTTTCTGTTTCCGAGACCGCGGACCAATCACAGCATTCACAGCTTTCCTTCGAGCTCATCACCCAACAGTAGGCGACTGTTTGTTGTTGAAGCCGGTGACTCCCGAACGAGATTGGAGTATCTTACTTGCCTCACTTTTTTAACATGGGAAGCATAGGGTGTGTTGGGTCTCTATTTGTCTCTGAGTCCAGCGCACAACAGAAGCGGACTGATGTTGGCTGTTGTTCTGACGAGTCTCGACCAAATTTGAGCTGGAAAAAGGCACTCATCTGTCGCAAGTTTTGTGCTCAGTCAATTGACAAATCCATCAAATTCGTCCATTGCACAATCAATAATCGCTGTCTTGGCTTTTAATGCAGAAATTGCGGCCCTTTAAGACATAAGTTTTGTGATGAGCATTAAATCATGAGCAAAAAAGTAATGCCCTTATGACACATTTCTTGGCAACACCACTCTTGAGCAATGTCACAAGAAAAAAAAAATATTATATAATAAAAAGAGAGCAAAACTGGACAGAGATTAAAAAGAGCAGGTATGGATAGTATCTCGAGAAAGGAAGGATACAGTTTGTTATAAAATACATATAATCCGTGCCCCGATTAACTCTGACCTAAACCCTACGATGACCTTACAATAGGGGAACAGAGGGGGTGAGCGCTGTTGTTATAACTGTGAAGTTAATTAATCTTGATTGTTAACCGCTGCCGGCCGCTGCCTGTCTATACAGTATACTGTGTTATATACTCGGGGAGAGACGAGCAATTTTGAGCTGAATACTGTTGAAAAGGACGAATTTATAAGAATAAATCTCGTTTAAAAACTCAAACGGAAAACGATCGAGTAGTACATATTTTCAAACTATTTAACATCAACGATTCCTTGCAAACTTTTGCTATAAGCAATTTAATAGTCAATTCTGGTGTAAAAACCTCCAAAAGTAACAATGGCAGCCGTAAAAACTTCCGAAATCCACTCCTAAACTCAAGAAACGTTTTTATTTGAGCGAGAGTAATGGTGGCTTAGGGTAGTAATAATGGGAGATTCCCATCTAACAATACTGTAACTCCACCAAGAAGTGACCAATAAGAGACGACTTTCATTTGTCACCGGTGTCACTAGATGTCACGGTACCATTCATCGGATAAGGATCACTACTCTGATGACTAATTACTCTGTGAATCATCCTTGTCAGCATAGAGAGAGTGGCGAAATTAAGATAGGAATCTACCATTATTACTGCCCTATGCCACCATTACACTCGCGCAAATAAAAGCGTTTATTGAATTCAGGAGTGGATTTCGGAAGTTTTTAGCGGTGCCATCGTTATCTTTGGAGGTATTTACACCAGAATCGACTATTAAATCACTTATAGAAAAGTGTGCAACAGCCCGTTGCGCTGGCTATTATTAATCTGCGTGTATAATAATTACGTATAGGTATATTTATCATTCAAGCGCGGAATTAGGAATCAAGCAACGAACAATGACCATAGATTATAGTTGGGACTTTAAGTCCCTGATGTATGTAGAGAGTTGATACAAGAGGGTATAGTCAACCTCTAATATGGTCATGAGTTTTAGGCTCTACGGGGGCCGCCATTGGATGTGATTTTGCACATTTGTTAATGTAAATTTTGTTATACAAACAAAGAGGTACGACCTCAGTTAGTTGAAGTAATGCCCGACGACAGTTCCAGCTAGCTGGGGGTAACGGATCGGTGCTTATATCTGGTTAGAAAGCCCAAGTGGAAGGAGTTTAAGTGAGTAGGGACACTTCTAATTTATGGAAGCGGAGAAATCTCACATAACCGTCTCGCGACCATCGGAGAGGAAGTTATAAAAACTTTCTTCGGCAAAAAAAAAAACAAACAAAACAAAAAAAAACAAAAAAAACAAAAAAAAAACTAAGAGGCACAACGGTATTTGAATCAGGCAGATGAAAGGATTAACTGTCGATGAACTTTAAAATTTAATCATGATACACCAAGAATATCTATAATGCGCCATTTTTCATACTCGAGGGAATTTTTGAAAATGTGCGTTAACCTTTTTCGATACCAAGTCCTCTTCACACAGTTTCAATTTCTTACGGGCATTGAAACTGAAAGTAACTAAAAATTGAGGAGTTCTCTGGATTATCACGTATAAAACAGAGGGTATGCTCGTTCTGAAACATTCATTTTTCAAAAAGTTAATTTTTGCGTTTCTGATAAGTTGAACGGATTTTTCTTTCTTATCTAAAAATTGGATCTTAGACCGTTTGTCAAATAAAAATAATAACCTGTTTACGTCATCAGAAACCCACGCAGTAACAATGAATTTTACAGGAGGGTACCCTCTGTTTTATACGTGGTTTCCCAAAAACTCCTCAATTAATTTTACTATACTGTAGATATTTGCAAAGGAATAGTAAGCGCCTTCAATTTGTGGTATAGGGAAAATGAACACCGCAGAGCACGAACATTTATCTACCCTTTCGAAATATGTCCCAGCCTCTCTTCGTTGCATCAAAATACATGAGAATAAATTGAGAAATTACACGCTTAAACCTAACCTAAAAATCCACCATGGTGATTACACAGGTTACCCATTAGACTGCCACTCTAAATAAATGTCCAGCTCGTTGCTTCGAAATTATTTATACTCCAAAAGAAACTTATTAGAATAATTTTTGTTTTGTCATTTAATCAACACTGTAAATCATCATTCATTCAACATAAGTTTTTTACTCAACCCTTTCTGCCATCTAAATTTTTAATGCGTTTGCTATAGATCTGAAACTAATGTTAAGAGCAGACAGATTGAACCATTCTTTAGTAGATTCAGGAGCAGAGCTGCCGATTTGCGTAGATTTAATGACATTTTGGAATTCACCGATGATTCCACCGGTTGAGAAAAGATTACACAATTCAATTCACTGTATGACTGTAATGCACGTAAATACTCTGATCTGTAATCTTTTCTCAATCGATGGAAACGGCGTTAAGCAATTAAAATATACCGATTGAGAAAAGATAAAAGACGCTAGTATTTTCGTGCATTACAGTCATACACTGAACTAAACTCTGTAATCTTTTCTCAACCGGTGGAATCTTCGGTGAATTTCAAAATGTCATTAAATCTACGCAAACCGGCAGCTCTGTTCAGGAGTTATTATTATTATTATTATTATTATTATTTTTTTTTCAACAAATCGTATAAGAATAAGACTGAAGAGCGCTCTGGAGTGGTTTCTAAGGTGATACTTCGATTTTTCGTTTGTACCGTTACTTTAAAATATGTCATGTGTTAAACCTGTGCCATGGCCGCCCTGAGGATTCTTGTATCAAATTAAACAAAATTAATTAGTAACGTGTTAATAATCATGTTTCCATCGTATTAACTCGGAAACCAAAAATTATCCACATGTTTACTGGTAAGTTTTTGCCCTATATATTTTTTTTACAAAAACGTTTGACTGCCACTGAGTAGATTGGGAAGCTGGTTAGTGATTAATAGAGTTGAGTAAGCTAATCGAGTCTTTGCATGAATTCCGTGGAAGCGAATTTGTTCCGATAACATTTCTAATAATTTAGATGGCTTTGCCAAATTGTAAATAGCTAGGTAAGAACTCCGGAAATTTCTCGTTTTATTTAGACTCAGCTATTTCGTTACGGTCTGCCAAGTCAATTATTCTATTGGCCAAGTCGACTCGATCTCTCGTATAATCTTAGCTCCCGCAGATGGCTGTTTGTTATGGGTTTAAAATATTTTTTTTTTTTTTCTGAAAATCTAGAGGATTTCTGCCGTGTGTCTCTCCTTTACTCGTCAACCGACTTTACCGAATAAACAGTGGCGCGCGTGTGGTGAAATTTCTCTCTCTCTCTCTCTCTCTCTCTCTCTCTCTCTCTCTCTCTCTCTCTCTCTCTCTCTCTCTCTCTCTCTCTCTCTCTCTCTCTCTCTCTCTCTCTCTCTCTCTCTCTCTCTCTCTTCTCTCTCTCTCTCTCTCTCTCTCTCTCTCTCTCTCTCTCTCTCTCTTCTCTCACTCTTTCTCTCTTTCTTACTTTCCCTCTCTCTCTGTCATTATTTGTGTACATTAGGTAAGAAAAAGATGGAGGGGGTGAAACACTGAAACTACAGCTTCCCCAGATATAAAGCAAGACTTTGGCATTTTAGAAATATTTGTCGGTACTTAATCCTGCCAAAATCTTGACCATATTGCCAGAATTTTGCTTTAAATAAATATCCAAAGACGTTTCTTCCGCAAAGGTTTTAAAATCTTGAGAAATAATTTTTATAAAAAAGTTTAAAACCATATTTTTTAGAAAATATTTCGGAAACATTAAAAAAAACCGCAAAAATGGTTTTTGTTTGGATTTTTTTAAAAAAAAGTTTTTAATGTCGGAAATGTATTGAAAATGTTATTAATCGGCTAGCAATTTTTAAGAGCATTCACATATTTCGAAACTATTTTTGAAATAGATATAGGAAAGGGTTTTCGGCAAGACTCTGACAAGATTTCAAAAATATTAATAGTATATGTCTTTCATATCTAGGTCATCTCTTGTCCTTTCCTTACCTGAGATAGGTAATGGGGGAAAATAGAGATAGAAGATTTCACCGCATGCCACAGAGAATAGAACCTTTTTGGCTCTCACGCCTTCTCTGACGGTGAATGATCATTTGAAGGATCCGAAAAAGTAACGAATGATGATGCGAAGGTAAGGGCAAACACGCAAAAACGAGTCCTGGTTACCCACTAATAGGTTGGTTGTTGGTGTTGAAACTCTTCCGGATACTTTGAGTCGTTAAATGTGTAACAGCCGTCATGAAGCGTAATCTCGGCGATTTGTTTTGCAGTCTCTTGTCTTATCCGTCAATTTTACGAGCGACTATCCAGCAAATAATTCTTCTCCATTAAACAAGTGATTACGGCCCGATTATTTGCAAGGATGTCGAGGAAGGGGAGTCTGGGACCTATTCACCCAAACGCACCCCCCCCCCCAATTAAAAGATCCAAAACCAGCTGACCCATAATTTATAGTTCAACCAAATTTCCGATCAAAAATGTTCCCAAGAAAACTCAACTATCATTTCCAACCAAATTATACCCATGGCCCAAAAAAAAAAATCCGAATCCGTTAAAGTGTTTTCCGAATTTGTGGTTCTTGGACAAAGTCGTGGTCTATTGCTCTGAGGTAGTCCAATTTTTGCCCCTCGGTTTTGTAATAATCATATAGAAAGACAATCGTGCGTCCTCAATCTCGTATTAAATTGGTGGCACTTTTTCTCTCTCGGTTTTGGAGATGAATTAGTACACCTTATGTGACCGTGTATAGGTGCAAACGACATTAATGATAACAACGATATTCATTAGACTGACTATGAGTATAGATACAAACGACATTAATGAAACTAACAAAATATTCCAATTAAACTGACTGTGAGTTTAAGTACAAACGACATTAATGATAACAACGATACTCCAATGAAACTGACTGTGAGTATAGGTATAAACGACATTAATGATAACAACGATACTCCAATGAAACTAACTGTGAGTATAGGTATAAACGGCATTATGATAACAACGATACTCCAATGAAACTGACAGTGTGTATAGGTACAAATGTCATTAATGATAACAACGATACTCCAATGAAACTGACTGTGTGCAATCTTCACATTATCAATGGAAGTATAGAATTTCCCAAAAATGTGTAAGTTGTTAATTGGCTAAATAATTTGTGTGAATTAACTGTAGGTTTATATAAACAGCTCAAGAGTGAAATTACTTTGGCTAAAATGACTTTATGTGAAAATTTCCTTGGACCATTGTGTTTGGGTGGAAATGAAACCAGGGAGGGGACAAAAGGGACACTTTCCCTCAGGCCAACGATTCACAGGGCCGTAATAAGGGGGTAAGAAATCATGGGAAACCCATAAATTTGCTGCCCCCAATTCCCTGCCCCCTAGGCAGGGCTTAGAATCTTCTCGACGCCCCCGATTTTCTGCCAACATGGACCAGCATATATACTCCGCTTTTAAGCGTGAAATCTGGCAACCGTCTGGTCCGTTTAAATCCATGGAAAAGGTCGAACTCAAGGGTGCTCACTAATAGTTCGATATTTTTCATGGACTTGACGCAACGCTGCAAGACCGTACGCTTTTTCGCTTAACTATTAATAGCTTTAAGAAACCTTTCGTAATCACAAACAACTATAACTGGCAAAATCAAATGCAGATGCATGATAGTGACATAAAATTCTACTGTAAACTGTGTTGTATTGTATTAGACTGTTTAAGTAAAAGTGACACATCAATTAAACTTAAACTAGCTACGAATCAATTGCCGTTCGAAGACCTTCGATTCCTAACAAGTTCCAATTCAATCCAATTTCCCCCATAAAAACGCATTTTTGAAAGAAGTTTTTGGTTATTTATCCAAGAAATTAATCTGACCACTGAGATCATGAATTCTATGTCCTTAAAAATGCTTAATTTTTGCCGCGATAAAAACCAACAAAATCAACACTATACATATTTAAGTTTCAATGATGCATTTGGATTGTTAAATTCTCCCAAATCATCTCGTGTTTCACACCAACAACACTAACATTTGGGTGACTCTAACCTCCGATTAATCCTTCTATATCTGGTTCGATATCTGGTTGATTTCGGTCAATCATAAAGGATGCGACGCGCAATAGTCTGAGATTGTCAAAAAGGGGCTAAAATCATAAAAAATAAAAATAAAAATAAAAAAAAAAAAAAAATGTCATCAGTTTATCCTTTATAAACTTTCATAACCAATTTTAGTATAATTCAAACCTAAAATGGTCACTGGAAAGCTTTAAATTAATCTTAGAAGGTTGAAAACGATTATTTTTTATGCATATTTTTCGTTGATTTTTTGCCACTTTTTTTCAATCTCAGATCATAGTGCGACGCGTGAAAAGAGACGAGCTTAATGCGATTGAGCTTCTTTTTACACGTCGAGTTTGTAATTTTAAGTCTCAAAATCAAAATGACAGGTAGCTCGGAAAAAAGTAATGATTAGGCTCGTCAAAAAAAACCGGCTACATCAGCGGCCAGTGGTGTAGCGTGAAATGTGGCAACGTTGTATCATGTCCATTTAAACCCATGTAAATGGTCGAATGTGAAGGTGTTCACTAAACAATAAACACTCAATAGTTTGATCATTTTTCATGCGTTTAAATGGACGAAGTATAATGTTGCCAAATTGCACGCTGCGCCACTGGAACCCAGTTACTTTTTTTATAAAATGTTAGCTATCATCAATCTCAATTATACAATATCTGCGATCAATGCTTGAATGATTTTCTTTTTCGACGCAATTTGTAAAATAATCTGTTTGGAAGGAAAGCAATTTGAAATCCCAGCATCTTAAAAGATCAAAAGATCTTCTCAGCACGTACCGTAAAATGCGCTCATATATAGAAGTAGAGAAATGAAGTAATAACAAATATGAATACCTATTGTTCAAACTCACCTTTTCTGAATTTCCTTTTTCACCTTCTTGTTCCGAATTTTCACGTTAGTAGACCAGGCTTACGACTCCGAAGAGCAGCCTCCATGTCATTACAGTCCAATTAAACTCTCGAAAATAGCACGATTATTGCAATTTTAAAAAACTCAACACTTTATTCAAATCATTGCGAAAATCAGTGAATACCACCATTGTATTCAAAAACCACGTGTTGTGAAAATGGTCAATTAAAGTTCACTGAACGCTTCTTCGTTATTTTAAGGGCAATAAACTTTCAGTGCTTCTCCTTTGAATGTGTCCGATTTTAGCATAGAATTGATGACTAACACTTCTCAATGTGATATCAAATCCAGCAGCATCTATTAAAAAAAAA
>VMOF01000002.1:16752289-16879789 GCA_011764245.1 Trialeurodes vaporariorum | reverse complement strand
ATTTCAGAAAAGTGTGTGCCTTGAATTTATTTCCACTAATAGCAGTAATAGCAATGTTTACGAAAAATGGTCCACCAGGCGGTACGCCGTATTGTATCACGGCCTATTTGAAGGCGTTTTTTACGAAATGTCGATTAACGGTTTTCTAACATGGCGGGGATAGGACTTGCCATATCTCTTTAGCTTAGTAATCTCTGGCCTCAGCTCAAGCATTGCATCTTATTCTACTCGTATAGTCGGGGACAAAAATAATGTTAGACAAGTCATAAGGGTAGGCTACCCGCAATACTTATCTACTTATCTGAATTAGTTTCTAGGTGGCCTATGCAAGCCAAAATGTATTGAGTCGTCTCAGAAACTTAATTTAAAGTTTGTCATGGGAGGGGGGGGGAATTTATCCGACAGCTAAAAATACAAAATAAAGTTCCTAAAAAGATCAAAGACAAATAGAGACGGAGAGCACTCTACGCTAAAGTACACAGGGAAGATTTGAGGCACACTGAATTTTCGGGGATTCAACAAAATAACATGTAAAACAACAATCCACACCTTTTGATGTCGCATGGTGTTGGACGGTGCCATTCGGTTGACACAGGAGGGATAGGCTGGGAAGTGTAGAGGCGGGTGCTCAACATTCAACACCCTGCGACGACGTTGACTGTTGTTTTGTTGAATCCGCGAGAATTCAGCGTACCTCTGCTGCAGCCGTTAACGCTCCGTCTCTATTTGTCTCTGAAAAAGATAGACTAAAACGTCACAGTCGTGTTAGATGAAGGGGGATTGAAGAGTCCTTCTACGAAATTTTTCTGACAAAATGAGACTCAAATCGTACAATTCCAGGGAGTTTTCGATGTGGTTTTAGTGACGGTTTAGTTTCCTTTCATTCCCTTTTCTGAATCAGATGAGGCAATGCCTCATTTGCCCCACCCGGCGCACAGTGGAAAGAGTCAATGGGAGAAGCTGGACATATTATGTAAACTTTAGATGTTTGTATCTTCGTTAGTACGCAACGTGGAAGTATGAATGTGATGTCATTGGGTTTTTCGTAAAATTTTCTACAGGAATCACCCCATACAATACACTTTGTGGCTGTAAAAACGCCAAAAATGTAAATTTTTAGTCGTACATTCTATATCCGACCAGTGTTGCCAGATCGAGGGTAAAAAGCCGTATCGTCAATGTAAAACATACGGCCTTTTCACCCCAATCTGACAACACTGTGTCCGACCCATCCGATCGAATCGCTCCACTGTGCGGCGAGCCGCCACTATACTCCCATGATTAATGCGCAACGCAGCCATTACTATTGCGCGTATATGAGCATATATTGTATAAATATGAGTATAGGAGTAAATTTCATACGTTTTAAGTGCTATACCATATCGTTATTTTTGCAAGTTTTTACTTCTGAATCGACCCTTAAATTGCTTGTGGCAAAAGTTCGAGATAGTCCCATTATCTATTTATTTTTGCTTTTATTAAGTGTTTTTTAAGCACCTTTTTTTCTATGAAATAACAAACTCAACCCCTATGATCTATAACCGGGAAAGGAACTTTCAGAGATGGAGCGAGAGAGAATGTTCGTGGAGGGGGTGGGGTGGGGGCTTCAGAGAGGGGGAGGGGGAGGGGGTGTATACGGAAATGAGGACGCGGAAGGAAGAGAGAGATTCCGGAGAATATTTTTCTTGGAGAGGAGGAAAGAGCTTCGCGAGAAAAACGTGATAATTCAGCACAATGCATTGTTGCCATTTTTTTTTTGAAAATCCAAATAAAATTGTAAAATGTATTTAAAATATTTTAGTTGTATTTTAACACTTCTGTTCGTATAGGTTGGCTTGGATACTAATAAGTGAAGCGGAGGAGTTTCGGGTTTTCTTGAGAATTTTCATCCGCTTTACAGTTGGTCCGAAATCCGATTATTTCCTTCATTTTTTGTAAATCTGCCAGTCACGCGTTAGCCTCGCGGGTATCATCAGAAGTAGAAAATATCTGAGGGGAATTTCAAATTACGCAGCTGGAGTAAGTACGAAGTCATTTACCCTTTTTTTTCCAGGACAGCGGTTATTAACATGGGGGTCATGGCACTCATGACCCAAATTAGGGGAGATAGATAATGTGAGATTAGCGAACGCTTTCCAGAAGAAACAAACAAGTGAATAAATATACAGGAAATAAATAAATAATTGTGTTATAAGCAAAACGTTATTTATTTTTTAAAAATCAATACCAGAACTGCTGATTTCAGACTGCAAAGTAGTCCATAAAACTGAATTTCACGCGAGGAACAAAAAACTCCAAAGCTGAATTGGCTGTTTTATAATTATTTCTTGTATTTTGTGAGAGGCCACAGAAAAAGTAGAGAAATGTGCGTTGAAATTTTTAAAAAAACGACATGTTTGGCTTTACAAAAAGGGTTCTTGGTTCCATCTGTGAAATTCAGTTCTGTGGCTACTTTGGTTTCTAAAATTAGCGCCGCTGATTTAGTGATTTAACGATTTCAAGGTTACAGATCCCTCCAACTCAATTTGTGAATGGTCTTATAAATTCGTTGGTAGATCTGCAACAATCTGGCAACAGTGTATTCTTTCCATTTGATACATTGAGAAATAATCGATTATTCGCTTTGGAACTTCGCCCATCGAGAATCGATAATTTCTCATACATTAAAATGGGAAGAATGTACAGATGCCAGATTGCTGGATCCGCTAAGTATGTGAATTGAGCTTGCACCGTCACCGTCACGATATTTCAATGTGTTCCTTCAATTCATCGGATAGGCAAAATGAGCACAGCATGGTACGAATATTTAACTACCCGTTAAATATGAGCGATTGGGGCTCTTGCGAACTTTTGCTACACGGGATTGAAGAATTGATTCTTGCATAAAAACTTGTAAAAATGACGATGAGTACACTAAAAAATCACGAAATTCACTCTCAGAATCGAGCTTAAGGGCGGTTCGACGCAGGTATCATGGGAGATTCCTATCTATAAATTGAGACATACCTCTGTATTTCCAAAGAGAAAGTGGCATATATTAGATGGGAATCTCCCATATGATACCTGCGTCGAACCGCCATTACGATCTTGCCATTTATGTAGTTATGTAGGTTTATTACTAAATTTTAAACTTTCTCAGAGTGATTTTCGTGATTTTTTCTGGTTTTTATATCAGAATGGACTACTCTTTTGCTCACAGCAAAAGTTTGCATGAGCCCGTGAGCTCCATTGTAGATTTGGTTTTTACAGTAACTTGATCCTGGTAATGAAAGGGTTATAACGTACTTGAATATAATAATACTTAAGTTTAAGTACAATTTTTGTTCTACTTTTTTCTGAAGAAAAATAGAAACAAATATACGGACCATAACATAATATACAGCGCTACAAATAAGATATAGCTTCAGTACCGATACAAGCACGATGCTCTGTTATATTGCTTGATCTCGCGGTTTCTTATTCTTCTAGGGCAACTGTTTTCAGCGCTCTGTCTCCTTATTCTTTATTTCTTTCAAACGGCTTTATTCTTTCTCTCGTCGAAAATCGTCAAGTCGTAACTTTCTAGGCTTTGGACCTCTAATCTACACATATAGATATTCTCCGAACATATCCACGATTGCTTTGATTTCTTATAACTTATGAAAGGTCAACGACTTTTTAGATACTTACGGAGATCAGACGGGCTGGAACCAAGAAAAGCTTACCCCAATAAACTTAGATTGGTTAAGTCAGAAAAGCCAACGACCTGTTTTATTTGTTGTTTGTAATGAAATTTCTTCGCCGCTTTCGCGAGATTACGGCTATTTTGAATTCTTTTTATTTTCCAATATATTTGCATGATAATTTTAAATTAAATGTTGCCAAATTTCCCCCAGTTTTCTGATGGAAACTATGTCCAGTAGCGTGGTCAGGGGGAAGGGACATGGGCTTCCGCAGAAAAAATGTCTAGGGAGGAACATTTTTGAACCTCAATGGAATGTCAAGGGGACACTATCTAGTGATAGGCAGGCCAAGGAAAGAGAAGGCGAGGGGAAAAGAATCAATTTTTCTTCCAAATGGTACATTTTTAAGTTATCGTAGATGCATCAATTAGGAAGTTTAATACTAAGAATCAAGTGACAAACTGACAACATATGATGATGATACATTTTCTTCCAAATGGTACAATTTCAAGGTATCGTATATGTAGATGCATCAATCAAGAATAATAATTTTGATCTGGTTAATACTAACAAGGGGAGGCTCAGAAGTCGCCGCCTCCAATTTTGAAAGCAATTGCACGAAAATGTAGCTAAAGTAAAACTATTAGACCCGTGTTTCTCACTTTTTGCCAATGGGCCTTCCTAAAGCGTCAGGAATTTTTTGAAAGTTGCCAAAATTCACGTAAATATTCGGAACGCTCTCCGCTCGGGTTTTTGCGTAAATTTCGGCAACTTTCAAAAAATTCCTGGCGCTTTAGGAAGGCCCATTGGCAAAAAGTGAGAAACACGGGTCTAATAGTTTTACTTTAGCTACATTTTCGTGCAATTGTTCTCAAAATCGAAGGCGGCGACTTCTGAGCCTCCCCTTGTAAGAATAAAGTGACAGCATATTATAGTAATGGTGGTAAAAAATACTTACAGTACAACTATTCCAAATATTCTTTATTTTTTATGGTGAAGTTTATCGTTCTGAATTTCGGGGGGGGGGGGGGGGGGTCCAGCCCCCACCCTCCTAACATTCGTCATTTCGCGACTGAGATGGCAGCTATTTTCCTAAGTTTGCATAAATACTTTTTCATGGTTGACGCTAATAACCTTCTTTGTATTCTTTCCTTTTTCAGGCTCTCTCTCTCTTTCTTCGTGTAAAATTATCTGATAAAACGACAAATATGTTATGATTCAACTCGCAGCTGTAAATAATATATCCGTAAAGTTCTTCTATCCTCATCTATTCTGTGCCTTACATGAAGCCTAAACTTGGAGAGCTATGTCAGAATGAATACGAAGTCATGGCTGTCGGTAAGACGGATCGAGACGAAACCCTTAGAATAATACGCTTCCAGATGCATTCTCGGATTTCACCCTTTCTCGAACACGAAATCGATTCCGACTTTCACATGCGTCTATCAACCACCTCCTCTCAGTTCGAGACCAAGCTACAGGCGCGCTGGCCATCCACCACCGCCGCCGGCCACAGAGCTATTTATCTTGTTAAAGCCATCAATTAGCGGGCAAACCACGCTTCATTACGGAACCTAACACTCGCGCACACAAAGTGTCACCTATGACGTCACCTAATTGTTGGCAACCGAATTCATTTCGAGGAACGCTAACAGCGTCACGTTAAAGGGAAAGCGCGCGGTCCCGGGCATGGGCGGATACAGACAATTGTCTTTCTCTCTCTCTTTCCATTTGAACTTATGTGTTAGGAAAGGATAGCAGAGAGGGCCATCACGTGACTTTGGCCCCCTCTTCTGTCCTTTTCTAACGCACGTTTTCGAATGGGAGGAGAGAGAGAAAGACAATTCCCTGTATCCGCCCATGGTCCCGGGAAAATCCCGGGCGGCGTAAATTACAGATTGCAATACGGCGGAGACAATACGACGTCAACGACGTTGAAACTATACACGCCCCCCCCTCCCTCCACAAATGTGCGCGAGCGACAATACAAAGTCCGGGGGATCTTATTTCTATTAGAGTCTTTGCGGAGTACTGGGGATCAAGGATTGGTGAATTGGAGAAACGGTAAGCCGTGACTCGTGAGACACGTATAAGTTGAGCTAAAAGTGATCAAAATCTAATTTGTGTTCAGTGACTTATTTTGTTGCATTAAAGGCCCCGGCCGAGTTAGTGGGCAGCGCGCGGTGGCCGCCGCAAATGACCCACGCAGTCACGTCTTCGCCATATCCAAAGTTGCCAAGCCCCTAAACGCGCTTTCTTTACGTCATTCTCGGCTTTTCATTTTGCCTCATTATTGGACCGACCAGCTATACAAGGTGGGTGGATAATAGACCAATTTATTGGTCAAATTTCCCAAATTTACGAAATCTGGGGGGGGGGGGGTTAAAATTGCCAGAAGAAAAAAAATTAGAAAGCGTAATCAGGGTCAATCGGCATGGGCACTTTTTCTCCATGCACAGAGAAAAAAAATTATAGTTACATATGGACTAAAAAGATTTATTTTTACAGAATTACTGAACTATACTCGATAGTTCTCACAATGGGGATCTTGCAAACTTTTGCTATGAGCAAATGATAAGTCAAATTTGATGCAAAAACCAGCAAAGATCACGAAAATCGCACTAAAAGAAGTCTAATATCCAGTAATAAACTTAGAAAACAGACGAGTAATGGCAAGATTGTAATAATAGAGCTACGCAGGTATCGTGGGAGATTCCTGTCTAACTTGTCACTTTCTCTACCGAAACATAGAGATTTGAATCAATTGAGATAGGAATCTTCCATGATACCTGTGTGGCTGCGCCATTAAGCCCGATTCTGAGAGTGAATTTTGTGATTTTTTAGTATACTCGTCGCTATTTTTATAGGTTCTTGTGCAAGAACAAACTCTTCAACCTCCATTCACTCGCAATTTGTGGTGGATTTCGGCTCATCGATTGCTTGTTTGAATAAACCTGTTTGATCGAGTACGAAGCGCTAAGATCGAAACCGTGTCATACATTGATAAATGCGCCTTCATTTTTTAGGGTAGACTAAAACGGTACAATCGCGTATGAATAGTTAACTACTTGTCAACAAGTACATTTTAACCCATAGCGACCACGACAACTATCCGCTTCAAATATCCTTCCCGAAAATTCCTCGACTGGTTGACAGCGTGCCTACCTATCATGAGATCAAAACAGAACAAACAAAATAAATTAGAAAATAAAAAACTGCAAAAAATCTAATCTGAATCTAGCAAAAAGGTGGAAGGACAGGGCATCACTAATAAAGTATCAATCAGAAATATTTGGATTAGTACGACACTTTTGACCGTGGAGTAAACACTTTATTTATGAGGAAGAGGAGACCTTCTTTTCATCTGTATATGGTAGTAGGGGGGAGGGGGGGTTGGTGGGTCTCCTCACATCGCGGACGACTCAAAGAAGTGAGCGCCCCGGTCCAAATTTTAGAGCCAGTCCACTTCCGCATCGGTCAGACGAAAAAGTAAACGATCGGCTTTCTAGTAATTTTTTATAAAAAAAAAAAAAAAAAAAAAAAAAAAAAAAAAAAAAAAAAAAAAAAAATCATGCACTTGCTGGACGGTTGGCTTGGACCCGCTGGTAGAGGTAGTTTCAGAAGTGTAGGCGGACCAAAACCATAATCTTTGGCGAATTTTCAACTTTCATTCCTTCAAATCAATACCGAATTCGCTCCTGACTTTATTCTTTTGAGTGTAGTTTTCCTCATTGAAAAGTGAACTCTCAATTTCATTTTTATTCATTTTCATCGAGTAATATCAGAAATAATGTTGACAAATTCCAAAGATTATCGGTCTAGGTCCGCCTACACTTCTGAAACTACCTCTAGGTGTAAAGATCCCCCCCCCCCCCGACTCCCCGACAAAGACTCTTCCGATTTAAAATTCGAAACGTAACAATAAAACGTGAAATCGGGTCTAATACGCGAACAACGCGAAATCCACGTCATGATACAAAATCACGCACGAAATCAGTGTTGCCAGGTTTGGACGGGGTAGAATAGTCCACGCGTTGACCGATTTCGAGTTGGAAACTGTCCACACTGTGGATAGGGATGGAGGATCCTCGAGGTACGGAGGCGGAAGCGTGGCTTTATTTTCATCAAAATAGTCCACGTGTGGTCGAATCTAGCCACTATTGGCAACATTGCACGAAATAAACTCGTTATAAACCATGCATGGTGCGAAATATCTAGAAAAATGTAATTTGCTGCTTTTTTCGCGAAAACGAGCGGAAAAGATTTCAATCGGGATTGGGGGTCCAAAGATTGTAAGCCCTGATTGCGTCAACTGCGCGCGACGCGATAATCCAGCTGGCTGCGTTGTTTTAAATCACCCGCTTCTAAGGATCGCTGTCACAGTGGCGCTCTCCACCAAATCTATCGAAAACTACAATCATAAACATGTGAAAATTAACCTATCCGAGTTCCGACCCAACCCAAAGATTACTTATACTCCAGATATGGCACTAGCTAAAATCTTGTTGAGCGCCTTCATTGCTAAAACACATACACTGGCCCACGGTTTGTTTACGTTTCGGGGAGCGAGAGACGCGCGGGCGGGGTGGGGCCAGTCGGCTGGCCCACGACCCCCACCCCGCCCTCACGACTCTCGCTCGCCAAAACTAGAGTCCCTGTATATCAAAGAGTCTCGCCACGTGAAGCATGAAGAAGAAGAATTTCGAAGGAGGCGTCCACTCTGATTGGTTGGGTTCGCTGAGGGGCGTGTACGCTTCCTCGGTAGGTGCGTTCCAACGGTCTTCTTATGGAGAATAACACAGAACGCCTCCTCGAGCTCCGTGACAGCCTAAAATCTAGCAGCCAATCAGAATCTATACCCCGTATGGCGAGACTCTGTAATATACAGGGACTCTAGCCAAAACGTAAACAAACCGTGGGCCAGTGTATGTGTTTTAGCTCGGTTTTGGAAATGAAGGCTCTCAACAAAATTTAACATTGGCGAAATAGCTAGTGCCATATCTGGAGTATAAGTAATCTTTGACCCAACCCCAGCTTACATTTTTAGCTGCACCTAGTAAATACTTTAAATTCTTCAGTTTCATAAATCCGGGAATTCGCTATCTTCTCCAAGGCTCTTTCGTCTCCCAATTTGGTTTGCATCTGTTATTTCTCATCATGACTTCCATCGGCAAGTATTTTATGCGTCCTGTTTCTGTCCGTCGCGTGCCTACGCAACCTTTTTTTCCCCTAAAACTCAGAACTTTGTCCTGCAGTCGATCCTAAATTGGCTTGACTGCGAGGCGATCTTTCCTGATTCGGACGTTTTTCACCTCATTTGTTCTTGAATGCTATTTCTTCTAAGGTTTTAGTTCGATAAACTGGAATTTTCTCATGACATGAATTTTTTTGCTCGTAACCTCCTCTTGACTAGCTTTCATCTCCTGGAGTTGGGTCTAAGCGAAGGTGCGTTTGCTTGACATGGCAAATTGTAGCCAAGACTATAGATTTCGTGAGAAATTGTTTGTCTTCGGTAAGCTCTTTGCTTGTTTGCCTTGTTACGGGAACATGCCTTTACTGCTTTGGTACATGAACTCCACAGCATGGCGATTATGAACCAGAGATAAATAGAGACGGAAAACCGATTGGCTGCAGCAAAGGCACACTGTAATTTTGCGGATTTAACAAAGTAAACACCCTTCTGATGTTGCATGGTGAAGAATAAACAAGAGTTGCAATTGCATTGAGAGCGTGGTGGACCAGTGTGGTCAATGCTGATAAGAGTCTGCCTCTGATAAGCTGGAAATGGAGGGAAATCGTGGGTCCAAACTTTTTTTGGCCCAATGGATATTAACACAGGGTTTTTGTTCCGGGCCGTTTATCTGAAAACCTGTGCGAAATAGACGTGTCGAAATTAACACGAGTCGATTTAGCAGACTTTTCTCAACAAATTGATTGGTCATAAGTGCCACTTTTATTGGAAATTCGAAGAGACTGTCTTAATTGATAAGTACACAAAATAGTGAGTTACTCAACCCACTCCATGCGTGAAAACACCCTATTATTTGTACTTTTCAACTAAGATAGTCTTCTCGAATGTGCAATAAGTGGCACTTATGACCCATCAATTTGTTTGGAAAATTCTGCTATATTGCCTGGTATTAATTTGGACCGGTCGATTTTGAACAAGTTTCGGGATAGACAGCCCGGAACGAAAACCCTATGTTAATTTCCATAAGGCCAAAAACAGTTTGGGCCCTCGATTACAGCCAATCAGAGGCCAGCGTGTGTTTCCGATCCCTTATCTGCGTTGACCAAGCAGGCCTTCTATTCAACTGCGACTCTTGTTTACTCTTTGTTGCATGGTTTAGGATGTTGAGCACCTTTCTCTTCACTTCCCAGCCTATCCCCCTGTTTTTACCGAGTGTCACCATTGAACACCATGCTCAATTGGAAGGGTGTTGACTGTTGTTTTGTTGAATGCGCAAGAATGCAGTGTGCCTCTAATCTGCCTTAGATGTGTTTTAGCTTTGTGCACTGTCTTTATTTGTCTCTGTTATAAACGCTGTATAGTAATCTCATCAAGTCAATGGTTGAGTACGTTTTTCGGTCATGGATGGATGTAGACCTTTCTATTTGGTTGGTATTCTGATAGGAATCCTGTTATCTTTTCAACATGCTTCTGATAGCTGAGGAGTCATGGGTAAGTTTTTGTAGGGATTTAAGGATTTGTATCAGAATGACAGCTTTAAAAATAAACCATCCTCAAGACTAAAATTGTAACTTGATAGCAACGCTATATGTTCAAATAAATTGTTTATAATCATCTCATGAGGTCAGTCACTTTGGTGGATGAGGCAATAGAGACTTCCCTTCAGCTAACTGAAGTCCAATTTTTTATCATGAGTGAGATAACACTTGTTACTCTTGGTGGGTCTAAATAACCAGGACTGGCAAACTAACTTCTCCGAGTGGTTTGCTTGTCATAAGCCTGTGGAATGCTCAAACTGCAGTGCTTGGCTAGTTGCAATTTAAAATGAAAAATTGCATCATTCAAATGTGTTTCATCTTGCTCCAGTTAAACAAATTAGGGTATTGAGGTGTCGCCACTGATAGTATTGTTTTACTGGTGTAATTATTGCCTTTTTGAAGGGCCTTGAAGTTTACCGGGTCCATTTCAAACTAACTCTAATTTCAGTTTCAGGAACCAAATCCACTTAAAAAACTTTTCTGTTCATCCGAATTCTGTAATGTCATTTGGTAGGAGGAGTTTGGAGCATTGGTTATTTTCATTTTACCAGGCAATTTTTTTTATGCATGAAACACGACGGAAAACAAAGAAAGGAGTTACTCTTGGAACTAAGGAACCACACTTACAAAAGTTGTTTAAAAACGTTTGGGTGGCTTGTCACATCACTAATATCAATACCTATCTGTTCTAATTTCCCCCTGCCTCTTTTTCTTTGTTTAGGAGATTCTGATGTCATGGGATCAATGTCCATTGCTGAAATGCAAGAAATCATCAGTTGTGGTCATGACAAATGGGGTGATCGCTTTGCCCATGTCACTGTTGATACGATAGAAATACCGATTCCTGAAAACATCCTGTTGTACTTAAGACAGGACGGTTTAATCCTGCCAAAAGAAGCAAATTACCCTGAACCCTCCTTCCAAGATACCAGTTTTGAGTATGCGGATTATGATGGTGTCGATTGGTCTTCAGCAGCAGAAGACACGCCTGAATTAGAAGTAAGTTTGAACTTTTTCTGCGTTCTTATCGCTTTGCTTTTGCTGAATCCGTATAAAATGAAAAATGTTATTCACTGGTCTTTTAGGGATAAGAATGTTCATTTGAAGTGTGTTTTGAAACTTCATATTTTAATTTGAGAATGTGTGAGACCACAATTAAATGAAAAAAATCAACCCCCTGTGAAAGTTAATTCTCAGTCATACATATCCTTTATTTTGTCATCAACTCCTCTTCCTCTGCTCCATTTTAAATATGAAAAGAAATACTAAAAAACTAAAATACTATTTTGCCTTAAGATGTGCCTTTACATGTCTTTATGTGTCTCCAAAAATAAATGTTCAGGACAAATTCTCGTTGAAGGAATTTCATCACACTTTTCTTGCAGCTCCAGTATACCCTGCAGGATTTGTGGTCCTTTGCTATTCAATTAAAAAATTTACCAACTGTACTTTTTAGGTGCTGTTGCATTGTACAAGCACCTTATACTGGCATCGCTGTATGTATGTATGAATGTTTTTGTCTCTTTCCTTCTTGTCTCAGGTTTGACCAACTACCGATTTAAGTCCATCCCTTCTTTAGCCTCTTCTCATCATCTAATAAACTCATTGAAATTGTCTTAATCTGTTTCAGCAACCTTCATTTCCAGTTTTCTGTGACTGCATCCAGCGGCGAATGAGAGAGATAGGTGGTGACGTATTTGTCAAACTTAATTGGCATGCTCCAACGGTATGTACCGCTTACTCTAGCTGGGAATAAACATGATATTTCTTGTGCTGTGGCGCTCCTGGGATATCTCTTATCCCTCTCATCTTCCCTTTCATCATGCAAAAAAAACAATGGTCAAAGGAAGGAGATTTTATTTCATCTTCTATCCTCGTCTAACATGAATGTTTTAACTCATTGATGTGTAATTTTTTTTTTTTTTTTTGCTCGCCTCGCCGAGAAATACTAATTAATTTTAGGGTAAAACGCTCATGCTCAGATTTGATGTTATTTTCAGTTTTTAATAGTTCCCTAGCTTATTTTTCCTCTTTTTTTTTACTTGTGAAGATACTAATGAAATTCAGGGTAAAAACACCCATTCTTATACTTGATGTTATTTTCAGTTCCCAACCGTTCCCCCAACAAAGTTTGAGATTTTTTTTTGTTCCTCGGTAGGTGTCTCCCTTTCTTCCTATTCCCTTTTTGTCTTTTCAGTCCAGTCGTTTGCTTTGAAATACAAGCAAAAAGAACAGAAGGTTTGGGTAGCCGAACTTTACTACTACTTCTAAACCAAAGTTATAAAATATGAAGCAAACATTCAGCCTGTGAGAAATGTCGGTAAGATATCTCTTATCATGGCTGACTTTGTGTTGTCTTCAAAATTACTCTCCAAAAAGCCTTTCTATGGTTATCGATTATTACTGGTGTCAATACAGCATGACTTTGGGTGAAGTCATAAAAATACAATACAATCAATATCCTTTTCCCACTGCGGAGTTCTTTTGAATCCCAAGTTGCGTGATGCTAATAGTGTTGCCAGCGCCTCCATCACGTAGTTCATACTCTTTCCTATAGATGGAGTAACTGTAGCTATGTTCCGCGCAGATGCGGCAGCTGTACAGGTAGAGAAAGTGCGGGGGAACTGGATAAGCATACTCGTTGCACGCACTGCGGTTCACTATTTCGTTGGACGAGTATACTCGTCGAACGCAGTGTAAAGGATAATTATGCCCTCTGAGCAATGGTATTTTAAAATAAAAGATCTTGTTATTTTCGGTTTTTTGGAATTTGAATTGTGTTTTTGACTTGTAGTGTTCTCAATTTAGTGCCCATCTAATGTAATTATTATGATGAACCATTTTGTTTCCTAGGATGCGGCTTGGATCACTTCAAGTAAAACCTTGAAGTGCAAAAATATAGAAGATATTTTCCTATTATTGAAAGCATCAAGTAGGACCTGCAGTGATGTTCACTTCTCATCTGAGGTAAAGTCATCCACCCAATCAGTTTAGCATAATCAGTTTAATCTCTACAGTGCATTTTGCGAGTTAACCATCAAGGTGTAGCAATAGAGAGGCTAATACATGTTAAAAGTCCTATCTCAAAGTGTGACAGCATGTGCGATCTGATTCTGGTTTGTTTGCCTCATACTTTTTAACCTTAAATCAAAAATTGTAATTAATCCAGTGGAAATTGGTTTTAAACGAAATTGCAAGTGTTTAACCCTTTCCGGTCCACGGTCGTTTTACCCGGCCGCCGCAGCAGGTCCGCGTACTTTTTGCCGATTTTCGGCCTTTTTCGGGTTATTCCGAAAGAAGTGAAAATATGCGAAGGGAGACAAGGTTAAGCCAGCTGTCACCGTTGCCGACTGCGAGACTAGTTCCTTAAGTGTTCACCAGAACCCGCCACACGCTGGACGAGTCGAATATATCCGACATCGGACTGCGAAACAAGTTTAACTTTCGTGTCGAATATATCCGACAGTGGACCGGAACTGCTTTTTTGTATCGTCGGATATATCCAACATTGGACCGGAAAGGGTTAAGAGTGGCTATTTGGACGCAGAATTTTAATAGAACTACTCAGGTTAGAAAATTTGGCTTGTAGCTGTTATGTGTCAGTTTCTTTATAGTGCAAATTCTTTTATAAGAAACAATTATATCGATTTCTATGTCCAGATAGCCACTCAGAAACACTTGCACTTTTATTTGAAACTAATTTTAAGTGAATTTGTCACACATTTTTTTAAGGTTAAAAAAAATGAGGCAAACAAACCAAGCCCATATAAAATGTCTTTAAGAGATTTCCATCATGGCTAACTCCTTGAAATCTCAAAAATCACGACCCTTAAATCCTGTCTATTGCTATAGCTCGTTGGAGTTAACTCATAGTGATGGAAATGTGCATTCAGTTCCAACCGTGAGCTAAGGTGATTCTTCTGCGTCAAGTGTCGATTAATGTCAGATTGTGAAATAACGCGCCGAAAGTAATTTATTGACATTCCGTCAGTTACTAGATAATCATCTGAAGAATGTCCTACAAAATATCTCATAATAACTTTAAAAATAAGGCTGAAAGTACCAAAAACTGGAATATCCCATTTTGGTACAAGAATCAATTTCTGATGTTCCAGTTTTTAGTACTTCCAGCCTCACTTTTGAAGTTATTGACAGCATATTTTGCAGAGACTTTCTTCAGATAATTATCTAGTAACTGACATTCTGTTTTCTTTCAATATGAATTACTTTCGGCCTGTAATTTGACATTAATCTAACTGTAGCACTTCAGTGGCAGAAATTAGCACTAAATGCTGACTAATCACCTTAACTCGGACATCTTTTGGCTGCGCATTATTGAAGATATAGTGCCCGAAAATCAAAATGATCACTCTAAACTCCCGATGAAAAAAATGATTTGGCACTGGGATATTGCATTAAAAAAAGTAACTTGGAACTGAATAGGTTAAATGTAATTTTTTGTCTTTTCATTCAAATCAGCTACTTTTTCTTGGGAATGTTCCTGAACATTAGAAGTCAAGAGTTGAAAAAGAAAAAAAAAAAAAAAAAAATTGTAAATAAATAAATTGCTATCCTAGAATAAACAACTTATTTACTGTACATTAGTTGGAATAGGCATCTGCGATCAGCTAGATTATTTGATTAAAGTGAATGGCTTCCCTCCGAAGTTCTTCCTTTCATCCTTTTAGAGGTCGTTTCAGAAGTGTAGGGGCACCTAGACCGATAATCTTCGGAATTTTTTTCCATTATTTCTCATGTTACAGAACGAAAATCAATGAAAATGAATTTGAGCGCGAGCTTTCTACTAAGGAATGCTTCAAAATCAAAAGTTTTTAGTGGGAGGCAAGTTTTGCTTTGATTTGAAGGAATAAAAATTGAAATTTTACCAAAGATTATGGTTTAGTCGAGTCTACGTATTTGGAATGAAACATCTATATTAAAGCTGAGCCAGTGGCCCGACAGCAGTACCTTTTTACTTTTACATCTATTGATTTATCTGATCTACTAATTGTTTTTTTTCTTCCTTTGCAGGATGATTCTGATATCTTTGGAAAGTTGAAATATGTTTTAGTTTTGAAAAAATGGATGGACATGCATGCTGGAACCGAATTCAGATGCTTTGTAATCAAAAATAAATTATATGGTGAGTGCTGCTGTAATTTAAGATACAAATATCAGTCTTTCATTTCTCGTCTTGTTTACAAAATTATTTTAGTATTTACTTCGGTGAAAAATGCTCGGGGCCGAAGGAGCATGGTGCTCCAGAGAAAAGTTGTGCTAACTATTCAAGACCCTAGCAGCACCTGCTTGTCTGGTAGCCCTGTTTTTGCAGAGTTGCTACAAAGTGAAGGCTGTTGTTTCTTCTCTGGAGCTTTTTCCTGTCCATTTCTTGCACTACTTTTTCCAAGGGTGCAAATGGTGCGTTTTTTTTATTCACCAGAATCTATACCGGTTCGATTACTCGGAGTCTTTGGAGCTGCACTGAAGCTGTATGGTGCAGCAGCGGAAGTTCCAGCTCCAGTGCATCGGTCTTTAACTATGATACACTGGAGCTTGCACCGGAGCAGCACCAGGTGCATTGTACTGCTATTGAAAAAAATTCTCAGGTGCGATCCGGTGCTGGGGCACCGGAATATAGAAACATTACAATGCAGTGGAGCTGCATGCACTGGTGAATAAAAAAATGCACCAAAAATTTGTCTGATCAAGGGATCTGCGGATCGCGCAAAAGTTTGGAAATTTCTGAGACTTGAGGATCCCTAATTGAGAGATGAAAGTCACACTTGCTGAATTCAAGATTATATGTAATCACCTTTAAAAGCTCCAATAACTTTAGAAAACTTAATAAGTCGCAAAATCAAGATGGCGGCGAAGTTGATTTTCAGAGGTGGCTCTGCCCCCTGAACCGAGTGTTGTCCATACCTGTTCTCCATCTACCTTGGGTTTTCACAGTCTTCATGAAGGAAAGGTTTTTTAACTTTTCATTTTCAAAGGACATGGCACAATCCTTATGGGAAATGGCTTACCCCTAAATTTTTTTTAAATATGATAAATCGACAGATTATCACTTAAAAAGAAAAAGTTCTCACGGCACCAAAGTGATCCCATGTCCAGTTTTTTAGCTATTAAAGCTCAAAGACGGGAACTACTTCTCTCGTGCGTAGGCGCGCAATGATGAATTAGTGCCGGCCGCCTCACAACTCGGCTCAACGTAGAGTGTCGTCGGCCCATTTCGATCATTCATTCACCCGCTCGACTACCTGCCGAAGTCTCTCTCTCCCTCTTCCTCAATGCGATCGGAAAAGTGTTTCTGTTTACATTCCGTAATCGGTATCCTCAGGGGAGAGGGGAGGTTGAAGCTGGAGTATCAACAACTTCGGTATCTTAAAGCGTCCGAGGCGCCACGCGCGACTACTCATTACGAGAGAGATGACAGTAAACTAATGTGACCGAAAGAATTCGGAAAAAGCAAGAAAAGCCGAGAAATGTGTAAACACAGAAACGGACGAATTGTTTTTGCTCGTCTCTTGGAACCCAAACGTGCTTGGGTGGGGGAAGAATAGCGTGCGGGGTGTGGGTGAGGGAGAGGGAGAGAGAGACGAGCAGTGGAATAGAAAGAGAGACTTCGGCAGGTAGTCGAGCGGGTGAATGAATGATCGAAATGGGCCGACGACACTCTACGTTGAGCCGAGTTGTGAGGCGGCCGGCACTAATTCATCATTGCGCGCCTACGCACGAGAGAAGTAGTTCCCGTCTTTGAGCTTTAATAGCTAAAAAACTGGACATGGGATCACTTTGGTGCCGTGAGAACTTTTTCTTTTTAAGTGATAATCTGTCGATTTATCATATTTAAAAAAAAATTAGGGGTAAGCCATTTCCCATAAGGATTGTGCCATGTCCTTTATCATTCAAAAAAGGTTTGAATCACTCTGACTAGAAAGTGTTTGTCAGTGTTTTTAAAGTTTTAAGTAATGTCTCGTAAAAAAGAAGAGTTTTGATGGTTATAATATGTTCGAAAAGCATATGAAACAAAACCACTGGTTTAATAATATGGATTCCCTCATTTATTTATTTTTTTTAGTTTATTTATTCATATGTACTTTAATTATTCAAAAAATAGAATTTCATTCATTTTTAAATACTTGTTAAGAAGTGATGTGAGACCCTGCAATATTCTATCAAAACTTTAGCTTTTGAAGGACCCCATCTGCAAATTCGGTCTTCTGAAGTGCCAATTTTAACGGAAATTTTCGCTGTAATGTAGATGTGGTATGTCCTGTTTTGCTCTGCTTCTAACTAAAATTTTGTCTATTTTCCAGGTATTACTCAAAGAGACTGCACAGATTTTCACAGGCATATTTTAAGCTCAAAACTAGATATCATTAGAGACATTAACTCGTTTTTTGAAGAAAATATTAGGTACAAATTTGACCTGGAATCTTGTAAGTTTCTATCCTCATTCTCTAAGTACCTATCTACTTATTAATGATTAACTTTTACACACAAATTTATTCTCTTTTTGTAGTTTAATGAAATTTGATTGATACAGTCTCATTATTTGTCAGAAAATTTACTGTGTCAGTGCCAAAGGATTAGCTATCATTGTGAATAGAATTGAAGATTTAAGGTGATTCTATGACAAACTCCCAAAAATTTTAATCCAATAGATGGCGTTATTTGTCGCTGGCTCCGAAAATAGCCGTTTTTCGACGGTTTTCGGCTGTTTTCTCTGAATAGACGACTAAGAGACAAAAAATCAGAATGTCAGCACCTGCTTAATTTTTTGCTTGATTTTTTAAGCCATAAACTGGCCAAATTGGTTCTAAAATGAAGGCGTAACTATGCAAAGAAAAAATCATGTGTAATTTGGAGTTGTATCAGTAAAGATTACAGGTTTCGGTTTCGACTGTAATCTTTACTGATGCAACTCCAAATTACGCATGATTTTTTCTTTGCATGGTTACGCCTTTATTTTAGAACCAATTTCGCCTGTTTATGGCTCGAAAAATCAAGCAAAAAATTTAGCAGGTGCTAACATTCCGATTTTTTGTCTATTATTCGTCTGTTCAGAGAGAACAGCCAAAAAACGTCAACAAACGGCTATTTTCGGAGCCAGCGATAAGTAACGCCATCTATCAGATTAAAATTTTTGGGAGTTTGCCATGGAATAACCTGAAGTGGGTACAAGTGCATTTTTTCTATTTTGAGTTTATGAAAGTCAAAGTTCTAGAGTTGATATATTTTACAGGTTATAGTTCAAATTCAACATGCTAGAACATGATATCTAATTGTTAATCCAGCAGTCTTCCCAAATTTTCTCTTGTGCAGGCCTTCAAAACTTGCTTGAGCAATAAACTTATAATTTCAATTCAACTAAGTTGAAGTGCAATGATCCAATTCATTTTTTAAGTATTGTAGGCTGCCTACTTAAACCAAAATCGAAGGAGTGAACTGACATTTTTTAATCGTTGACTATAACACAATAGCTTTTGAACGTGGAAAAGACTTTGTCAGAGCATTATATTCTTGTTATTAAAAGACATGCCTTCAAGCAAAACTTATTTACTATGACACATGTGTATATTTAGGGAACCAGTAGGAATGAAGGCTTGACCTTGTCAGAATAGTGAATCACAGGACATTTTGTTGTGTTTTCTCATTGTAATCAATTTCTGAAATAAATATAATTAAGTGAGCAAACCACAAATCTAAGTTAGGAATAGGTCTCATTTGTTCTCACTTATGCACGTTTTCTGTGTTTCCTTGCTCACTTTTTTCTCATACTGTTTCCAGATGTTTTCGATGTAGTACGGACTGGCTCATACAAGACTGAAGTGATTTTAATTGATTTCAATCCATTCAATGAAAAGTTAACAAAACCATACTTATTCTCGTGGGAGGAGCTGAATAAAATGTTGGAGCGTAGTGAAGAAATTGATGATCCTGAGTTTCGATTCATCAGTGAAAGCACTGGAATTCAGCCAAATTTTTCTCAGCACTTTGGTTTGCCTTTAGAATTGAAAGATAGAAAAAATGCAGAATATATCTTGAGCGTAAGTGACCATGCTTTTACTGCTCAAATGTAATAGTGCTTCTAATTTGTTAGAATAATCAGTTGGGTAAAGTAATTGATGAAAGCTAGAATTGGAGGAAGGTGATTAAAAAATTAATGAGTCTCTATTGGACCGCATATTTCAACCCTTATTAATTTATTAATCTTTTTATCGATGACTGATAGATCAGTCGATGCGAAAGTGCTTCCACAGTTATTAGCTCTTTGCTGGAATGCTTCCACAATGGGGCAGTTGCAAGGGTCTGAAATGCTGTGTTTTTTACCAAGAAAATGAAAGTATTTGATGAGCTGAGCATAAAGATGCCTTTGGTTTCTAATTAAGTCCCATTGCTCCGAAGATGAGATTTTAGCCCAAAATACATTGTTTTAAATGGGGATTCCGCGTAGTGACGTCAACTACACACACGATTTTTTACAACTTTACACGTGTGTATCTCAAAAACCGGGATACTTAGGAAAAAACCAAAGGCATCATTGTTTTCAGCTCATCAAAAACTACAATTTTTTTTTTATAAAAAACACAAAATTTCAGACCCTTGCAACAGCCCCATTCATCTGAAATAGGGAGGCTGGAGCACAAAAGTATGAGTACGGCTTTTTTTTGCTGAGATTAAAAATAAATGTTGGTGGAGCCTCCACAGTTTACACGCGATCCTAGGATCGGTGCCTGTGAACATCCCGCACCCCTGGTTTCACAATATTCAAATTGCAAGATAAAATTGTAAAGTTTGATTTCTCATCAGTAGAGGCACCATTTTATCGTCAAGTTCAAATCCCTGATTTTGTCAAGTTGAAGTGGAGATTTCGGCAAGTTGAAATGGAGATTTCATCATGAAAAATGAGGATTATGTCAAGTTCAACTTCGGCTTTTTTACTTTTTTTTCCACAAAATTACGATGTTTCATTACCAGTGATACAACAAGCAACAGGGTTTTTGTGCTCTTAGTTGGTAATAAAGGAGACCAAAAGGTATCGAGCGGACAGAAATGTAAAAGTAGGCTTGAAATTTCTGCCAAGGTAATTTTTTTTGGTTAATACCCATCCTAAGACTAGGGTTTTAACCCTGTTCTTCCTTTTGTTAAATTCAACTGTTAAATACACTGTGTGAAGCGTCTGCTTGAGTTGGATAGACGTGTCACAGGTTTCCTTGAAAATTTTGTCAACTTGTAAAATCATAAAAAAATTAACCGTTTTTGCGGGACATTTTCCGACAAACGCCAAAGTTTGCGCTTTCGCAGAAAAAGTCCGGGTTTCCTGTTTTGTCGCGCAGTGTTTTTGAAATCAGCGAAGCATCCTGGTATGTACTTGGTGCGGGTCCAGACTGGATTTGCGGTGTTTTCAAAATTTTGTGCGAATCGCGGCCGCGAAGAAAAGGTGCCTCTACTTATCATTGCTCTTTCGTCAGTTAAAGCTGTCCAATCAGGCTGTTGATCAACAAATTCTGGTCAGACTTTTTTTGTAAATCAATGAATCAAACCGCTTTCTTTTTTGAAGCAGCAATTTTTTTCTGTAATGTATTTTTTACTTTTGTCACTTTTCAGGAGTTTGGCAATAACAGTCGAGCAGAAGATAACGATGTGGAAGAAGTAAGTGACGAAGTTAGTTCACTGTCTGGCCCTGATTCCTTCTCGGAGAGTGATTCTAATCCTGCGTAATTTACCCTTGCCTCACAAAGGAATATGTTTTTTCTTCCTCAGTGCAGGAGTCAAATCAAGTCAAGTCAATTTAATTTACAGGAAACTTTCAAAGCCTTGTTTTTATTGTAAAGTAAGCTATACTTTATTAATTATTTCAACCTCTTTGAAAAAAGTCAGCCACAAGGCATGGCTGACTAGTTTGTTACTCATTCATTTTAGCACCATTCTGTTTTGTTAATTCAAGGTGCAATTTGGAGGAGATTTTTGGGCATGTAACGTGGCTCATTACAGTTTTCGATTGCTCTTGAGAGCTGGAAGTGAATTTTTATGTTAATTTCTCATATTTTTGAGTTATTATTATGTTTCTAACACTGAAAACTTAGATGCAGCAGAGTTGCGGCCATACAATGGTCTCCACTTGCGTACTGGCAGAAACACTATTTTTGCCTGACTAGCTTATGAACTTTTTTCCCCCCTGAATTCTGCAAGTGTCCAATCAAAATGGTACCGTATAGTCGTAAGTAGACGGCATCTCAAAGCTAACTGGGGTTTGATCGCCGTTCCCATTTGAGAGAGCTGTTAAACATTTTGCTTTCTTAGACGTATGATGTTCCGTTGATACTCAATTAGTTTATTTTCGTAATCGGGTAGCAACTGTTGACACACCGTCGTTCTGCGCCTCACACTAAATCCTTTTCAATCGAAAAAATTGTAAAGCCATCCGTAGCTTGCTTTAAAGGGCACATCAGGGCAAATCAATCTTTTGAGGCGTAAAACTTCCAATTTTACCATTTCCCTCGATACTGTCAGACCTTTAGAACAATGATTCATCACATACTCACTCAATGCTGTCTCTAATTCAGTGAACTTATAGGTCCCTTTTCGGAATGATCTCTAGGATTTCGTCGCGTTTTGAAGCTGATCCTTTTGCTTCCTCCACCGCCTGATGCAACTCTCATTCACACCAAATCTAATTGCAGCTTCACTGTTGCTCCCGAGTTCTTCAGCCAGTCTGATAGCACTTTGCTTCTCACCAATCCTATGACTACGACGTCTGTTCATATTAATTATAATTTTAAAAAATTTTAAAATTTGAAACTATCAATACAGAAAAACCACCAATGACAATCATGTAATAATAGAACAATTACAAGACAATAATCAAGACAGTGACGAATGACTTGCAAAAAAACAATAACAATAACATGACAGTAGAACAAGAGGATAAGTTGCATAATAAGGGGGTTGACACCCGCATTGATAAGGTAGACAGAGTAATCAGTCATTCGTATAAGAAAGACAAATATAGGCGACCTGCACGACAGGGGTGACGTGCAGACGGTGCACCTGTTGCGTATCGCAACTTGCGGCAAGGGCTCTGAGTCAAGCTGCGCTGCGCCTCGCCTCGCCACGTGCCGCATTGTTTTGATATGGCCTTGAGATGCCGCCAGTCTGTTTCGTTGCCTCTCTCACTCTCCATAGTGCTCACGCCGAGCACGCGCCAGATTAATAGAAAGGATAGTTAGAAGGAAACAAACATTCAACTTGTAAGGTACAAGTTTTTTTTCAATTTTTGCCCACTCTTTCTTGGAAATTTTGGGACTTATTGATGAGAGTAGGTCATTTCTGCCCGCAGCATCTAAGGCTTTGGGTGATTTATGTAATTTGCCGAGTGGTACAAAAAAAAATTCCATGATTTCAGTCCGATAAGCTGCACCTCGATTTTTGAGGGTTGAAAAGTGGAAAAAAAGTTCGGCTTATAAGCGCGACTGTATGGTATATGTCGAGTGTTTTCTAAAGGGTTTGAGGCACTTCCTTGCACCCATTGCCAATCGTAAACACCTAATCCATTGTACCCAATCTATTCAGTGTTGGGTCATATTGTTATGGAATCAGCGGCGGAACCGTCAATTTGGGTGCATCAAAGCTAATGCGTGCGTGAATCATAAACACGCTTCCTGATGCACTTCCTCTATTCCATGATACAGTCAAGACCGGTTATAACAAGCTTGAACTCGGGCTGATTTTGCTCGTTATATGCAAACTCAGCCAAAAAAAAAGGGTTTCAGGGGCTCAAAATGAGCATAAACCAAAGTGCGTGATTAAAATTTTATTAGGACTTGTATTTCAACAAAATAAGGTAGAAAACTAAGTAAAAGGAGAGAGGAAAAGTGATTTTATTTTTTGAAATAAGAATCGATGGTTTTTTGGACCTTGTTTGCTTTACACGCATACTCTATGGTTACGTCCTCGGCGCGGCACATGTTATCGTATACAGGGCCATCAAGGCTGGTGCTAAGGAGATACTGCTTCACAACGTTGAGAAAGTTGAGAGACTGGGCGAGAGTGGGCGAGAGTGGGTGGGGCAGCAGGTTCTGACGCCCCCCCCTCTTCTTCGTCGCTATCTTCGGACTGCGTCGCTTCATCTTTCCGTAACACAAATGACTCATCAGCTGATAAGGCCCTTGTGTCAACTTCCTCGTCTATGTTAACGTATTCTTCAAAATTTTCTACGTCCTTATCATCCAATCGGTTCCATAGCTCGTAGCAATTCTGGTCACTCTCGGCCTTTTCTTCTTCCTCCAAGCTGTCCTCATTCTCTTCCACATCGCAATCCTTGTTCTCTTCATCTTTTTCTTCATCTTCGCCTTCATTGGTAATTTGGAACGCGTGTTTCCAACAATTCGTGATAGTTTCTGGTCGAACGTCGGACCAAGCCCCGTACAGCATTTGAATAGCGCTGAGCAAAGCGATAGACATAGGGAGATCATGATTGCATCAGATTAATAGTCTTTTGACAAGCTGTTTCCTGTACTTCACTTTTAAATTTTTGATCACACCTTGATCGGCCCGTTGCAATTTGGAAGTTGAGTTCGGCGGGAAGTACATTAACTGGATGGAATTCAGAGTTGGGTCAACAGAATGGGCTGAACAATTGTCAACTACCAACAATATTTTGCGCCCTTTCTTTGTCATGTCTTGATCAAAGTCCACGAGCCATTGTGAGAATAAAACTTGGTTCATCCATGCTTTCTTATTATTCGTGTATGTTACTGGTAAACGTTTAACTCTAGAAAAGCAGTGTGGTTCTCGCGACTTTCCAATAACCATCAATTTTTGCTTATCTGACCCATCTTTGTTAATGCAGACCATTACTGTAATTCGCTGCTTGCTGAGCTTCCCCCCCGAGCACTTAATGTTTTTGACTGTAACCGTTTTATTAGGCAAAAGCTGAAAGAAAAGCGCCGTCTCGTCTGCGTTGTAGATGTCTTCGTCCGTGTATTTTTTAAAAATTTCTTTCAGCTCCGTCGCTGATTCCATGACAGTATCAAGGCTTCCTTTTGATTAACAGGCTGCATCTACTTTTCATGAAGGTGAACTCTTATGCTCAAATTGACTGAGAGAATTTTGAGTTGGATTTTTTTTGTGAGTGGGGGGCATCTCTTGAAAATGGGGAAGAAAGAGCGGATTGTCTCGTCGAAACTCATGAAAATTCATCTGCTCTAAAATACAATTATAATTTATTTTATGTTAGAAAATTTTGTTGCTGCTATAGTTTTTGTCTTCCCATTCCTTGTCGACTATTTTTCAGTCCACTTCAACTCAGGTAATCTGGTATCAAATTTGGAGTTGATAAATATAAATTTTTTGTATTCAATTTGGATGCATGAAAGAAGCTATTGTAATTATGACAGTAATGTGTCAATTTGTAATTACCTAATGTAATTACATTTCCAATTATTCAAAGCATGCAAGCTTGTGCAAAGGACTTGATCATTAACAATGATATCAGCTTTTTGCACATTGGAAAGAACTTCTGCATTATTGTTCCCTAAAATATTCTTAATTGAACTTTGCTTGTTGATAACTTGCATCACAGCAGGATGGCTGCTGAAAAAATCAATGCGGTGGCAATCACCAAAGTGTACCATGTCTATCTGGTTTTGGGTTTTCGTAGGACAATTGAATGATAACGTACCAATAGTGAGTGCTGAACTGCAGTAGGCAGCGGTCTGGACATTACTCAGCTAAGATCAGTTTTATGTCTGATGAATTTATACAACCCTAATTTTGCAGTTCTTCGTTCGATTTCAATCCATTTACAAAAAATCTTAGCTCCAATCTAAAAAGTCGGAATTTAAGAAACTAGGAGTCTAAAATACTCTATAAAGTAAGTACCTTTCAGATTCAGAAACTGTTTTAGAGCCTCCATCATTTTTAACATTTTTGCCCTGGGGGGGGGGGGGGGGGAGAGGCTATCTCAAAACTTTCAGAACACGACCCTTGCAAAATGGTATATTGATCGAAAGGGTGTAAAACATTTACCATTTTGGGGTAATTCAGAGGTCAGATATAGTTTTTTGCATTTGATGTGTTGAGTGTCCAAGTTTGTTTGCATGAATGCAAAAAACAGCATCCACCTTTAGTTTACACCAAAATGCTCAGTTATTTAAGCTCTTTTGATCCATGTACCCCTGTGTAGGGGTCGTATTCCGACATTTTAGAGATAGCCTTCCCTGAGGAGCAAAAACATCAGTATATGTGGGAGGCTCTAAAACCTATTTTTGACTACATATGTGTCTTAATCGTTTTTCAATCTGAATGGTACTTGCTTTTTAGAGTACTTTAGGTTCCTAGTTTTTAAATTCCTACTTTGAATAGGGGTTTTGATCTTTTGAAAATGGATCAAAATCGAACTTTGATTTTCGATTTATCGAAATTGAAAAACGTTATCAACTTCTTGTTTGCGCCGAAAGTCTCAGAATTTCATTTTATTTCTAAGGATGTACCGTAAGGTAGATGTTACGGTTTGAATTTTGAGTTAGCCCCCCTGGGGGGCTCTCAGGGAAAGGGAGGAAGTCATGACCCCAATGAATGAAAATTTATCTGAGTTATGGAGAATGGTCAAAACCAGGGGTGCAGAATATTCACGATCACGCGATCGAAAATTGTGGAAGCCCACTGAAAATTGCCGTAATCCTTAACACCCATCAGGCGAGAGGAGAGGACCATCCGTCCCGTACTTTATTTTGCCCCTGAGCAGTGTTTTGAATTTGGGTGTCAGCAAATTTTGGGCCTCGTCAAATTCGGAAACCAAGCGTTTTACCGATGTGTAAAGGGGGACCCCATAAAAGGAGTCGCCATAAAGGGGAATACTGGGTGACTGTGGCCCCCCGTTACTCAGGTCTTAATGGAGACAGGAAGCTAAGATTTGAGTTTTTCTCCTTTAGACCTGACTCGGGTGCCTCCACAAAATTTCATCAAAGTCTTTCTTTTGGGTTATGATAAAATCAATTATTGAATCGACGCGGATCTTTGTTCTACACCCACCGAACAGGTGTAGACGTACATTTATGGCTGTGTACACCAATATTTTATTGTCTGTCCTGAGTTAAACCAATTCAGTCTCATTATGGGACAAAAAATTATCCGTTTCTTTATTTTCTGCAAATACCGGTCATTGTTGCAGAGGAGAGGTTTCTATTCAGTCCAATTTCAATAAATTCTTATTTTTCCATACCAAGTGATTACTCACTATGAAAGTTTGCATTTAGTGATTGAATTCCTTCGGTGCAGTATTGTTATTTATCTATTTTTCCTCCCTTTTTTGTATCTTTGTTGTTACAAAATAACAAATAAATCTATTTGGCATATTAGTCTTTGTTTTCTCCTCTCGACCCTCTTTTTTCGGGTGAACTTGAGCTTTCATAGCCACACGTGATGGTCCGGTTTTCTTTTCTTTTTTTGGTGTTTCGTTTTTTCAAATTTGAGAAATGCATTTACTCATTGCCCAAGAGCATTTGAAGAGTGGAATGAGACTGTTCATGATAGTCTACTGATGCATTCTGAAACAGCATCACATCGGGAAGACGGAAAGAGTTTCCATGACATAGCGATTTGGCTTGAAGTTTTTCACCTGAGTGAAGGGGTTTTGTGCTGACCACTTACAGTTCTCACCTGTCTTTGATAAAGCGGAAAATCAGTTTTAAATCAAGAAACTCTTCTACTTTAGGAGCAGTTGTATTAACACACTCAAGTGGCCGACAAATGGTGCTAAGGACGGAAAAAGAGTTCAATGGCCGTCAATTGAGCCGTATTGATTGCCAAACTGTTCCAGTTGAGGCCTATGAAAAATTCTGCGGGATTTCGGAAGGGGAAAATAATTACTCACATCTCGTCGCGCTCGCTCCAGACACCCGTCTCCCCCTCCCACTCTCCAATCAAGAGTCATTGATTTCATTCAAAGTTTTTACTTTTGAAAGGGTATGGTCAGAATGTTCCGGTGATTATTCCGGTCATCCTACGCATCCGCGCCCCGCGGTTATTGGCTTTACAGCCGACCACGGATACAAGTGTTTGTAGGTATTCATATTCGAAATTCGTGCTCTTCAAGCCATTGTTTATCCGTCAAGGGAAAGGGCAGTAAATAAGGTTTCGGCGACCCTCTTCTGCTGAACGAATGGGCTGTTTTACTATAGTTAGACATTTGGGACAAAAAGATAAACCACGCAACTCTCAGTCATTCTGCATCGGAGTCTGCTTCCTGCACACTTTGGCGCCATTTTTATGTTCTAAAATTTTTAATTTTGGTAAGAGAATTTTTTTCTCTTATGTTTGACAAAAAAAGAGGTAAATTTTTTTGGCGCCACGATTGCGTTGCAGATACGAGAGAGGGCTGTTTGCTGTGTGTCATTTTTATGTCAAGGATCTTGACGCAAAATAGGACAGAAAAAATAAACTGATGCGAACTGTCGCAGCTTAAATTGGAGTCAGTGTCAGGAGTGAGGGGAGCCGTAATTAGTTTCAATTCGCACGCTAGAGCTCCCTCGCCCCGCAGAAAAAGTATACCGTATGGAGACGCTGCGCTGCTTTTTTTTTTTTTTTTTTTTTTTTTTTTTTTTCAATTGCAAATTAAAATTGCCAATTGCGGAATGTTCAGATGAAGACCGGAAGTCGACGACGCCAGCCTCACATTTGAGAATGAAATTAGGTACACTCGCGTCGATTCGCCATTCATGTGAAACAGTTTTGAAAGCTTTGTTGACTTTCGCCTAAGCGGTACATAAGTATGTAATGAGCTGCATTAGATTGTGTTTAAAAGATCGTTGAACGTCTGAATTTGCATTTGATTTCAAATCTTGCTAGTTTGTTTCAGTTGCGGCTTAATAAGGTGTGTTTAAAAGTGTCTAAACAAGCACGTAATTTTGGTAGGAATACAAATTCAATAAATACAAGCAAAATAGCTGCATATATTTTTCACATCATTGTTATTTCTGGATTTTATTATCATAATTATAATAATAAATAAGGAGATATGACAAGGAGATTGGTGAAGACATAAATTGAGGTTATAATTGATTAAAAACAGTCGCCATGGAAAGCTAATACATCTCACAAAATTTCGGCTGAAATGAGTGTATTCTTCACGTCGAGTCCAACGATATTCATGCAATATGCAACTTTCTTTCATTTAAAAAGTTGAAAACTTACAACCTTTCGTAGACTTTCGTCCTTTCATTCTAGCCCGAGAAGAGTTGTTGACAACCAAGGTCTGTATCATCCGAATCAACAGTCCATTGTTCGCTACCCTGCTAGAAATTTTCCTCGACTTTTATGGCAAGGAAAAATGGCCGGGAAATATTTCCTTGCCAGGGATGGAAATATTTCCTTGACATCGGCAAGGAAATTTTTCCTTTTCCTTGCTCAAAGTTTCCTTGCCAAAAAAGGAAATTTTTCTTTTTCCTTGCCCGGCACGGAAATACTTCCTTGCCCAGCACGGAAATACTTCCTTGCCCGGCACGGAAATACTTCCTTGCCCGGCATGGAAATACTTCCTTGCATGGCACTGAAAGGAAAAAATAATTTCTAGCCCTTGATTAGCATGGAAAAATGTTCTTTTTCCTGCTTGGCTTGTGGAGTGCGTTTTATGCCTGGTTCAGAAATGTTTTACGGACGTGCCTGGTTCTGAAAGGTTTACTGAACCTGCCGATAAATTTGTTGAACCCGGATCCCCAAATGCATTGTCTGCACAGTAAATATTGAAAACTGTATTAGAACAAGCTCTACTCTTCTAATGGCAGAAAAGGATAGATATAAAACTAGTTCAAATTAAATTAAATTATATTTTTAAAAAAATAAATAAAAAAGAAACAAAATCAAATCAATGACAAAAAATAAAATACTCTGAATCCATCACTTTTTTTCTGCTCTTTTTTCCTGCACGCTCCGCAGATACTTGATCTTTTCGTTGATTGCTAGGCCAATACAGGCAAGGCGCTGTTCTTTTATTGAATCGGCTGGAGGTGGATCCTCCATTTCCATACGAGTATCATCGTCATCCGAATTTGTAGCGCCTGGATTGATAAGGAATTGTTCATGTTCAACTTGCTGATATCCAAGCCCTTCTTCGCGCCATGCTTCCTCCACCACTCTCCTGAAGTGTTCCACGTAAGATCTCCACACTGCAACGGGTAATGCATCGATTGCCTCCAGGTCTTGAAATTTCCTTACTGTCCAAATTATAGTCAAAACCACCCAAAAGGTGGATTTACTGGCATTGAAAACCGCTCCCTTGCTTTCCTACTCTTGCCCTCAACACCTTTAGATTCAGCCCTCGACTCTTCCAAACATCCCTGAAAGCCTAAAACCCACATCCATTTCAGCAACTCCAAGAGCTGATGTCCATACTCCTTGCGGGAGAAGCATAAACTACCAGCAATCTTGCACAATGCAAAGAAGAACTGGAAATTATAATTAATGTATTTTTAATATAAATCACGAGGAGTACTTACCCGGTATGTATCATTTTTTCCATCCAGAAGTCTCAGGATTTGGTTCTCCTGAAAAATTACCAGTATGGTCTGAATTTCTTCATTGGTCCATGTGAATCTGTTGGCCATGCTGGTGAATTATGGCAACAATAATTTAACAAAAAAACTCAATAAAAACAACTAAACTTTAACAAAAACGGGGTAATAGGAGGAGGGAGTAGTTTTAATAAAATAAAAAGGCAGCAGGAGAAGTAAAAAACCAAAAAACGCACCACGGATTGCGAACGAGGTTAACGAATGAAGCATGATGGCGGTCCACCGCACATAACCGATGAGACTTCGGGAGGCACCGACGTCTCCGAACCCGAGTTCGGAAGCCCAAAGTGTTTATGCGACAAAATCCAACCCGAGTTCACCGACTCGACTCGGATTCAAATCGGGATCGAGTCGAACCCGAGTTCAGCGAGATCCGACGTATTTATGCGAGGATCTCAACCCGGGTTCAGCTGAACCCAGGTTCTAGAACCCGGGTTGTTTGAGATCTCTCGCATAAACCAAGCTATTTAGTTTGTTTCTACACTTATAAAATTTTCTTTCTAATTCTTGAACGCGCTCATTCAATTCCTCCGCTTTATCCCGAGCCTCTTTTACCTCGTTATCTTTGTCAAATTTACTTTTGCTGCAAGTCAAAAGCCACGAATCACTCTCACTGTAACTTCTGATGACCGCATACTTTGTATCGTTTATCCCCGAATACTCAAAAGTGGAACCACTCATTGCACCTTCCGTCACACCCTACACATTCAACCCCTTCCCTCAGTTCTTTAAAATTCAATCCACACTTGATCATACTGTAATTAATTCATTCCATCCTCAATCTCGTACCGATCATCCCCCAATTTACCCCGGTTATCCTTTTCCCTTTACCATTATCCACCTTTTCCCCATCTCCGTTATTACCGTTTTCCCCAGCAATTTCCTCAACTTTTCCCCCATTATCTATTGTTTCACTCATCTTGGTAACCTTTGTTGATTCAACTTATCCACTTTTACACCCGCTTCACTCTCAAACTCTGTATCCATCACTCAAATTTCTCCAAACAATTATATTAATCCTTCAACACACCACTATTCCAATTCGACATAGATGTAAATCAATAATCAGTAAGCTAATTTCTCTCAGTCCTCCTTCGATCGCCTGGATTAGCCTAGCACCCACGACACCCACGCACTGTGCTTGTGCTTGACTTCTTTTGAGCAGCTTGGCCAGTTATGAGGCCCCTCCTCTACTCGGATATGACTTCCATCTTGAAAACTTGTGAACTTAAACCAAAAGAGAATCTACGAGTATTTTTCTTTTGTTTGGTTAGCGACGTGAAATTGTTTAAAATTGATATTTTTTTTTTTTTTTTTTTTTTTTTTTTTTTTTTTTTTTTTTTAAGAAAAGTTATCTTATATGTATTTTCAAAACATATTTTGTTGTAGTTGTACACGTAAGTATTTTAAAGTTGCTGGGCAGCGAATTACCTATCTTTTTGTTGAATCTCAATCCTTTGCTTGTTTCCAATGGAACCACGCGCGTGTCTCAGCCGTAGGCAGATTGATCCTGGCTTGATATTTGTAAAGTATCATCGTGGTTCGGGATCGAGATGGCGTGGCGGTGGGGAGGGAGCAAGAGGTGGTGTCCGATATGAATTAGCGGCGTTTTGTCGCCGGAAGCCGGGAACCGGAAGTCGAAGTTTCTGCGACTGCGAGCTAGTGTTAGCCGGACTACACTCGATCCTGGTGTAGGGCTGCGTCTGGTGGGATCGTATCCATCGTTATGAATACGAGTGTAGCAGCGGCAAGGTTTGACGCTTCAATGATCAAAAAGCACACCCAACTTTTATGCTTGAATTGAAGCATCTCTGAGCTTGGCCAACCTTAGTCGCGCGTAGTGACGTGACGCCGAACGGTGCTTTCGGAACAGCGGTCGATTGCGGCCAATCTCATCATAAATGATGGGATCGAGACGGTAATTGGAATCAAATTACCCTTTAGGTATAATACACCTTCCTTTGATTTTCTTTGACACTTTCGGAAGTCCAGCTCGAAAGTTGATGAGGTGGTCACAATTTGTTCATCAAGAGATTCAGTAAGTTTCAGTTTTTTAGAAACCTTACAGGACTCACCGTGACGGTAGCAGGACATCGAGTCCCTCCTTAATCCTCCTTCCAATCAATAGCAATGGAGCGTGCCTAAATGTGCAGTGCGGTGGAGTGGGGTAAAAAAATAGTTTCCGCAGGACTGGTCGCAACCTGTGTGCAAATTGTGCGTGCAAACTCTAGTGTGAGATATGCATCTCAGCCTATTATCATTTTAATTGCATTATCATTTTAATTAAATTATCATTAAAATTCCATGCACCTTAGAAGTTGGTGTAGAAAAATGAAATTAAGTGCTTTCGACAACTGTGCTAATTCTAAATTCTATACACACAAATATTAGGATATTTACAAAGGAAACAATGAAAACAAATGTATGCAATGGATTTGTTGCAAACTTTTGCTAAAGTGACATAGAGTGTTACGGCTTAAGTAAAATCACGCGAAAAGTCCATTGGTGGTATCAGAAAGTCATAAAATGCAGTATTAAACTCACAAGAGGCGTTTAACTGAAACACAAGATGGCGGTAAAATATTGAGCAACCTGTGTGCTCGCACCGTGAAATTCCATGATGGGCAACGTTAACAACCTCACAGCATCGGAGGTTATGAGTTTGTTTGCGTTGTGATTGGTTGTGATCGATGTTGTGAGGCTGGCCATCTTGGATGTTCATGGAGCTTGCATACAGGTTGCTCGATATTTTACCGCCATCTTGGATTTCAGTTACATGCCTCTTGTGAGTTTGTTATTGCATTTTATGACTTTCTGCTGCCACCAATGGACTTTTCACGCGATTTTACATGGGATTGATCACTTTATAGCGCCGTAGCAAAAGTTTGCAACAGACCCATTGAAAAAATGACAGTGGGTCTGGCAATGTCCATATATCCCGTGTTTTTAGGTCAGTCTTTTAAAGAATGGTAGAAGACACACGAATATTAATTGGAGCAAAAAAGGTTGGATACATTGCACCGAATTCCACACTCAAACACTGACATAATCAACTAGAACGAGCAGTTTGTTTAATGGGTTATTGCCTGCTTATTTCGACTAACAAGTTATCGAGTTACTCCTCTAGTATACATCTACAATCCGTGTAGGCAGAGGCGGCTCGTGCAATTTGAAGACAATGTTTTCCATCCATTTGACTCTATGATAAACAATCGATTCGATAATCAAGCAGCGCTGCAAGTGCAATCGATTGCTAGACATAGACTCAAATAAAAGTAAAACATTGATCCAACATTGAATGGCTCCAAGTCTACTCTTCCGAGGCTTCCCGAGTCCAGCACCATCGAATCTGATGGTGTTTTCAAGATGCTCCGCTGTGAATCATACTTTTACGGTTGACACTTTAGCTACAGTCAAAGCTCATCTAAACATATCAACTCCAAAAAGATTAAGACAAAGATTCAATTAATGTTCTGAAAAAATTAAAGTTTCAATGGAGCGGTGCCTAGTGACCTGATTCTGTACTTTTCCTTCAAACCGACAGTCAGGGTGCAGAATGTTCTTCGCCCACGCAGTTTTCACACAAACCAGTGTTGCTTCCGCAATTTGGAAGCCCCTCCACTATTCCACATTCATAACTTTATTCAAAAACACTTCCTCCAAAAATTGGTGGATTCTTGCTATAATGCTTCTAAAATCTATCTGAAAGAGAAGGGAGCACTGAAATTCCTCTTTTTCACTAAGAAGTCTGTTTTTTTATAAAAATTTTCATTTTGATGGAGCCTCTACAAGTTATACGCGATCCTCACATGATTGAGAATATTCTGCAGCCCGGCCAGCGGTCCAGCATTGTGGACACTTTGTGCTGGGTACAAGAATAGGTGTGACCACTGACGAGTCTTTCCAAGGCAGTTATTCTCTATCAAAGCCTCAGGGTTCCGATCAACTTCAAGTCACCTCAGAAAAAACCGGTCACCAACTATCATCCCTTTAAATTTGAAGAGACCGCCGCCACATTCCTGAAATGAAGGTTGTCGACAGAATTCTTGTACGTACCATTTGCAGCGTCCGCGTTTCGGATGTTCCTATCCACTGATCGTCGATTGTCTGAAAAAGAGGAAAGGAAAGCAATTACTGAGTCGTTCTTCGTCTGATTCTCTAAATGAAATCTTACTAGTGGTTTGGAACATGCAAAAGGTTTTCCGGCATCGACAATTCAATTCGAACCATTCCCCTGGGGATGAGCCTCACACTGTCAACTCGACAACTCGACCCTTGCCGACCATCAAAAAGACTAATCACAATGAGTGCAGCCGCAAAAAAGTTCGAGCTGGGTAGGAGAATAGGTGTGACCCCCGACAAGTCTTTCCAAGGCAGTTATTCTCTATCAAAGCCTCAGGGTTCCGATCAACTTCAAGTCACCTCAGAAAAAACCGGTCACCAACTATCATCCCTTTAAATTTGAAGAGACCGCCGCCCCATTCCTGAAATGAAGGTTGTCGACAGAATTCTTGTACGTACCATTTGCAGCGTCAGCGTTTTGGACATTCCTGCTCACTGATCGTCGATTGTCTGAAAAAGAGGAAAGGAAAGCAATTACTGAGTCGTCCTTCATCTGATTCTCTAAATGAAATCTTACTAGTGGCTTGGAACATGCAAAAGGTTTTCCGGCATCGACAATTCAATTCGAAACATTCCCCTGGGGATGAGCCTCACACTGTCAACTCGACAACTCGACCCTTGCCGACCATCAGAAAGACTAATCACAATGAGTGCAGCCGCAAAAAAGTTCGAGCTGGGTAGGAGAATAGGTGTGACCCCCGACAAGTCTTTCCAAGGCAGTTATTCTCTATCAAAGCCTCAGGGTTCCGATCAACTTCAAGTCACCTCAGAAAAAACCGGTCACCAACTATCATCCCTTTAAATTTGAAGAGACCGCCGCCCCATTCCTGAAATGAAGGTTGTCGACAGAATTCTTGTACGTACCATTTGCAGCGTCCCGTTCTGTGATTTCTGTCACTGATCGTCGATTGTCTGAAAAAGAGGAAAGGAAAGCAATTACTGAGCCGTTCTTGTCTGATTCTCTAAATGAAATCTTAGTAGTGGTTTGAAACATGCAAAAGGTTTTCCGGCGTCGAAAATTCGATTCGAACCATTCCCCGGGGGATGAGCCTCACACTGTCAACTCGACAACTCGACCCTTGCCGACCATCAGAAAGACTAATCACAATGAGTGCAGCCGCAAAAAAGTTCGAGCTGGGTAGGAGAATAGGTGTGACCCCCGACAAGTCTTTCCAAGGCAGTTATTCTCTATCAAAGCCTCAGGGTTCCGATCAACTTCAAGTCACCTCAGAAAAAACCGGTCACCAACTATCATCCCTTTAAATTTGAAGAGACCGCCGCCCCATTCCTGAAATGAAGGTTGTCGACAGAATTCTTGTACGTACCATTTGCAGCGTCAGCGTTTACGACATTCCTGCTCACTGATCGTCGATTGTCTTAAAAAGAGGAAAGGAAAGCAATTACTGAGTCGTTCTTCGTCTGATTCTCTAAATGAAATCTTACTAGTGGTTTGGAACATGCAAAAGGTTTTCCGGCATCGACAATTCAATTCGAAACATTCCCCTGGGGATGAGCCTCACACTGTCAACTCGACAACTCGACCCTTGCCGACCATCAGAAAGACTAATCACAATGAGTGCAGCCGCAAAAAAGTTCGAGCTGGGTAGGAGAATAGGTGTGACCCCCGACAAGTCTTTCCAAGGCAGTTATTCTCTATCAAAGCCTCAGGGTTCCGATCAACTTCAAGTCACCTCAGAAAAAACCGGTCACCAACTATCATCCCTTTAAATTTGAAGAGACCGCCGCCCCATTCCTGAAATGAAGGTTGTCGACAGAATTCTTGTACGTACCATTTGCAGCGTCAGCGTTTTGGACACTCCTGCTCACTGATCGTCGATTGTCTGAAAAAGAGGAAAGGAAAGCAATTACTGAGTCGTCCTTCATCTGATTCTCTAAATGAAATCTTACTAGTGGCTTGGAACATGCAAAAGGTTTTCCGGCATCGACAATTCAATTCGAACCATTCCCCTGGGGATGAGCCTCACACTGTCAACTCGACAACTCGACCCTTGCCAACCATCAGAAAGACTAATCACAATGAGTGCAGCCGCAAAAAAGTTCGAGCTGGGTAGGAGAATAGGTGTGACCCCTGACAAGTCTTTCCAAAGCAGTTATTCTCTATCAAAGCCTCAGGGTTCCGATCAACTTCAAGTCACCTCAGAAAAAACCGGTCACCAACTATCATCCCTTTAAATTTGAAGTGACCGCCGCCCCATTCCTAAAATGAAGGTTGTCGACAGAATTCTTGTACGTACCATTAGCTGCATCCCGGTTCTGTTGATTTCGTTCAACTGATCGTCGATTGTCTGAACAAGAGGAGAGGAATGCAATTACTGAGCCGTTCTTTGTCTGATTCTCTAAATGAAATCTTAGTAGTGGTTTGAAACATGCAAAAGGTTTTCCGGCGTCGAAAATTTAATTCGAACCATTCCCCGGGGGATGAGCCTCACACTGTCAACTCGACGACTCGACCCTTGCCGTCCCATCAGAAAGACTAATCTCAATGAGTGCAGCCGAAAAAAAATTCGAGCTGGGTAGGAGAATAGGTGTGATCACTAAAGACTCTTTTCAAGGCAGTTATTCTCTATCAGATCCTCTGGGTTCCGATCAACTTCCAGTCCCCTCTGAAAAAAACCGGTCGAGGAGACGGTCGCCAACTATCATCCCTTTAAATTTGAAGAGACCGCCGCCCCATTCCTAAAATGAAGGTTGTCGACAGAATTCTTGTACGTACCATTTGCTGCATCCGGGTTGTTTCGATTGCGTTCAACGGATCGTCGATTGTCTGAAAAATAGGAGAGGAATGCAACTACTGAGCCGTTCTTTGTCTGATTCTCTAAATGAAATCTTAGTAGTGGTTTGGAACATGCAAAAGGTTTTCTGGCGTCGAAAATTCGATTCGAACCATTCCCCGGGGGATGAGCCTCATACTGTCAACTCGGCAACTCGACCCTTGCCGACCATCAGAAAGACTAGTCTCAATGAGTGCAGGCGTAAAAAACTTTTTGCTGAGTAGGAGAATTGGTGTGACCACTGACGAGTCTTTTCAAGATAGGTATTGACTATCAGATCCTCTGCGTTCTGATCAACTTCAAGTTCCCTCAGAAAAAAACGGGTCTAAACGGATTGAACCCCTCCGATTTTCTTTGTACAGCAGGATTTCTGACCTTAAGGGACCTGACTCCAGATTTTGAAAGTTATGCTGGGCACAAAACATTACTATTCGTTTAAAAGCAGTAAAAAGAACAACTTTTTTCTCTCATCTTTGGCTTTGTGATAAATGTTTAATTTCTCTTAATTTAATGCAACATCCAATAGGGTTAACGGAAACAGAAAAGTAGCATAGATTCTCAAGAGGAGTCCTAACCGGAAACATTTCAAGGGGATTCCAACATCATCAATCATCATTAACTAAAGATCTATGATTTGCAAATGCGCATTGAAATGTTAGACAAAATCCGATGTTCTTGTCGGCTGTGTGCCACTCAACGAGGTAAAGCAACAGAAAGGCTGATACTTGTTTCAAGTCCCATCTCAAACTGTGACAGTATGGGCGATCTGAATCTGGTTTGTTTGCCTCATATTTTGTAACCTCAAAAATTGTAATTAATCTAGTGTTAATTGGCTTTAAACGAAAGTGTAAGTGTTTTAAAAGGGCTTTATGGACACAGAATCCTAATAAAACCATCCAGGCGAGAAAATTTTTCCTGTTTCTGCTATGTGTCTAAATTCTTCATCGTGCAAATCCTTCCAAAAGAAACAGTTGTATCAATTTCTGTGTCCAGATAGCCCCTCTCAAACAATTGCACTTTCGGTTAAGATAAATTTTAAATTAATTTTTCACAACTTTTTTTCTAAGGTTAAAAAATATGAGGCGAACAAACGGAGCCCTAGGTCCCTCTTTCTTGTGAGACAATACTGCCGATGCGTCTAGCACCTTTCCGAGCAACAACTTTTGGAACTGTAGCAATAGTCGTGACCCCTGTTTCGTCCTAATTATAAATTCTATGTTCTTTGATACCGTGCTTCTCAATGGTTGACTGAAATTTGGCAAAAAAATTGTCAACAGTAGGTTTGTTGAAGGCTATTGCTCTATTTAAACTAGTCACCTTGGGGCTTCTTAGTGATAAATTATCGTGACGTTACATAAAGTCTCCTAACCAGTCCCTGCCTAATTGGCTTTAAACGAAAGTGTAAGTGTTTTAAAGTGGCTTTATGGACACAGAGTTCTAATAAAACCACCCAGGCGAGATAATTTTGCCTGTTTCTGTTATGTGTCTAATTTCTTTATCGTGCAAATCCTTCCAAAAGAAACAGTTGTATCCATTTCTGTGTCCAGATAGCCCCTCTCAAACACTTGCACTTTCGTTTAAAATAAATTTTAAGTGAATTTTTCACAACTTTCTTTCTAAGGTTTTAAAAGTATGTGGCAAACAAACGGAGCCCGTGTGAAATTTCCATGAGAGATTTCGATCATAGCTGCCTCCTTGAAGTTTCAATATTACGTCCCACAAAAATCCTCTCTTTATCGCAATAGACCTGTTTAGTGAGAAAATTGGTTCCAAACAAATACTCTATCTCGCTCACTCTCGTGGATTTTTTCCCATAAGAAATCAGATCCAAATTTTCGAACTCAAATTAATGCGTGTTAACCACCAGTTTTATCAAATTTTATTGCACCATTAGATTCCACGTACCTTAATGTATCTTTTCACTCTAACACAATTACTAAAAGATCACAAACGAATTTACAATCACAGTTATACCGAAAGATGTTCTATGTTTTGTCCTTGTCTTACTCACGGTCTCTTATGGGAGTATCACCGCCATGCCTCTTAATCATCCTAACCTCTCTTCGTATCGAAGCTTGTTCGAGGTATAACACATGGTGTGATGGTGCCGATGAGCCTATATCCTAGAATTGTGTGCCCATAAGAAACTGTGAGTGTGACAAGGACAAAACATGGGACTTTCTTTGATATAACTTTGATTGTGCATTAATGCGCGATGTTTCAAAAATTTTGTTGTAGCGTGCTCATATTTTAAGGTATGTGGAATCCAATGGTGTAATAAAATCTGAGAGAACTTGTTGTTTAGTAGCAAAAATTTGAATTTGAAAATTTGGATCGTGCTTCTTATGGGAAAACCCACGAGAGCGGGGGAGATGGGAGATGGAACGTTTGTTTGGAAGCAATTTTTTTCGTGACGTCACACTAAACAGGTCTATAGCTAGTTGGTTGGGCATTGCTCTCCTTCATAGTCCCTAGTTCCTCGGAAGACCGCCAAAAAGGCACGCAGAGTGAAGCACGGAAAAAAAAGATTAGTGAAAATAACCATACGGATACCTGATTTTGGCACTTGCTAGATGTTATGGTAAACTTGACCAGAAGTATGGCATATTTACCGATACTTTGAGTAAAGAGGTTGTTTCATCGCCCATAAGGAATGGGCTGAGAATGGATTTCCTTCATTTTTTCAGGGCTGATAGAGCTATTCTTGGGGAGTCTAAAGCTGGCCTATTTTTTATTTTTGCCCTCTTTGAACCGGGGGGGGGGGGCGGGGGGTCAAAGGTAAAACGGGTTTTCGGCCATAACTTTTGAACGGTTGAAGATATTAAAACAAACTTTTTTTTAATCAAAAGATCTTTTAATAACCTATCTTTTGATGTGTATGATATTTCAAAAATATTGAATTTCAGTTGAGTTATTGCATTTTCAAAATTTCGGAAATTCCAAAAAATTAGTTTTTTTGATTTTTTTCTTATGGGGATCGCACTGAGGAAAACAAAAAACTGTTTCAAAGAAAGCCCTTTTTTTACCGGTTAAAATGAGCTAAAGTTCATTTTCGGGAAATGATTTGTCTTTGAGTTATGAATTTTTAAAGTGTCAAAAATCGCTATTTTTGGGTTCCCAGCGGCAGCGACGAGGCCGAAAAAAATCATTTCTCCGCATGTAGTGGACGAAATTCAATGAAAATCGATATCAGGGGGTTTTTGAGGTCGCAGATTTCAATTCTGCCGTCAGATTTGAAGAATTGTGAAATCCAAGATGGCCTCCGACCTCTATATACTCAGCAGCCATCTTGGATTTCACAATTCTTCAAATCTGACGGCAGAATTGAAATCTGCGACCTCAAAAACCCCCTGATACCGATTTTCATTGAATTTCGTCCACTACATGCGGAGAAATGATTTTTTTCGGCCTCGTCGCTGCCGCTGGGAACCCAAAAATAGCGATTTTTGACTCTTTAAAAATTCATAACTCAAAGACAAATCATTTCCCGAAAATGAACTTTAGCTCATTTTAACCGGTAAAAAAAGGGCTTTCTTTGAAACAGTTTTTTGTTTTCCTCAGTGCGATCCCCATAAGAAAAAAATCCAAAAAACTAATTTTTTGGAATTTCCGAAATTTTGAAAATGCAATAACTCAACTGAAATTCAATATTTTTGAAATATCATACACATCAAAAGATAGGTTATTAAAAGATCTTTTGATTAAAAAAAAGTTTGTTTTAATATCTTCAACCGTTCAAAAGTTATGGCCGAAAACCCGTTTTACCTTTGACCCCCCCCCCCCCGGTTCTAAGAGGGCAAAAATAAAAAATAGGCCAGCTTTAGACTCCCCAAGAATAGCCTTATCAGCCCTGAAAAAATGAAGGAAATCCATTCTCAGCCCATTCCTTATGGGCAATGAAACAACCTCTTTGGCGTGCAATCAGGTAACATCACCTAGTGCCTAGTCAAAACATAGTATACTTCTGGTTGACATTACCATAACATCTAGCAGGTGCCAAAATCAGGTATCCGTATGGTTATTTTCACCGTAGTTTTTTTTCCGTGAGTGAGGGGAGAATGTCGGAAGGTAAGCCACCTTGAACTTAGGCCTATATCCTATATGTATAATATCAGAGCGAGGAGTCGAGTTGGTGGAAGCCTCGAAAATTTTCGAGCTCGCGCGTGGCGCCGCGGCGCGCCGCTGCTTTTTCTGCATGATTCAGGTGCGTCGCCGCGCCGTTGAGAGGGACGGGGGGGGGGGGGGAGAAGCGTGCGGTGCGCGGGCGTTTTACAGGAGGGAAGGAGGGGGTGCACGCATGCGGTAACGTAGCAACAAGTTGTTTGATAACAGATTCCTGCGCGATTTTCTCGCTCGCTCTCTCGCAGCATTGATGAATATTATACACAAAGCGCGATTCTTGGTTCCTCTCCCAATGCTTCCCTCCTTCTCTGTCTTTCTTTCTCTCTCTCTCTCTCTCTTTCTGTCTGTATTTTTCTTTTGCTCTCTCACTCACACTAACTCTCCATGGTGCCTGTTCTCTTGAGTATCGTGAGCCCGAAGAGAGGCAGGAGCTTTGTTGACAGTCAGCTTTCGCCGTTTATGCCGCGCGCGTCCACCTGCAACTCGCCTCTCGCATGCCGACTCCGAATTATCGCCCGAAAACGTTGAGTTAACCACACGCTCTACACGTGTGCCTTTTTTTCACGCGGTTTTACGCGGGTTTCGTTTTTTTTTTTTTTGTGAATGAGTTTCGCGTGTTTTTCGGAGTGATTCTGCTGCACTCAAAAAAGGATACAACTTGAGTGTGTTTTTCAGCGTGGATGTGCGTGTGTTAATTTCATTAACCTTGCTTCGCTCTGTGGATTGAAGTTAAGGTAATTTTCCTGCAATAATTTAGTTTTTCTCCACAGAAAAAAAGAAGAAGAAAAATATATAAATAAAGAAAAAATAAAAAAACACTTTGACAAGATCTTTGTTAGAAAAGTGACCCAGCGAATGACTTTAGTTGGGCCCAACAAAGGTTTTATACGCTTGACTGAAGAGATTTTGCTGGGTTAAACAAAGATTTATTTGGTTTACAGGAAGTCTTTTGCTGGGACTTTTTTCTATCAAAGGTTTTGTCAGCGCTACCAAAATGTTTTTTCTGTGTCTATGCCAAGGATACTGCATTTCCAAAGTTTCGTATCATCGTTATAGTGAATTTAAAACGAGTTCATTCAAATTTGATAGCAAATACACGGTATTCACCTGTCTATACCCACCACGAAGTCACGTTTTTGCAGCACTTGTTGAATTTTCTGCGGCCAAACTTTTATATCTAGACTAATCTCTCTCAAGAAGTGGTCTTTTGATATCTGTGCATATTTTGTCTTTGGCGTTTTGTCATCTTACACGCGTTTTAGTCTTCAACGCAGAAATCCCTGAAAATGTTGAACATTTCTTTGCACTAATGAATAATAAGTTGAAAGTACTTCATTCCTGTAAAAAAGTTTTAATCAAACTGTTTGAACCTAGGGAGAATTTTGTGTGGAACAAGCAGCATCCTATTCGCCGAAACCGAATGTAATACATTTCAAATTTTAAAGGGAAGCAATTTGGGGCTATTTGCTGCTGAAAAATACAATATTTGAGGCTTCTGGGAGGGGGGGGGTGCTCCCGTTGTTCCCTGGATCCGCCACTGCCTGTATTTTTATATTTTTATCCGCAAACCGTGACGTAAGAAATCCAAGTCTCCGCAAAAGACCGCATACTGTATTTGTTTGGCATTAAGGGTGTATACCACCCAAATTTTTCGATTTTTTTTTATTTTTTTCATTTTTTTTTTTCACCAATTTTGTAGAGGACAATTCAGGGAATACGAGGATATTTTTTTTTAATTTTTAGGAGGTCGGAAAGTATTTTTAAATTAATTTTAAAGTTTATGAGTCAACATTGCGAAATTGAGAACCATTTGATAACCATCTGTTTCTTATTTTTTTCTCATGTACTATTTGTTAATTTGCTTGTACTGAAAAATCAATTTTTCGCTTGTTTTTTCAACTTCAAAACAGCTTTTCTCGAGTACCATGATAGCTAGAGACTTCAGTTTTTTTTAAAATGTGCAGAATTTCATGTTCTAGGTATTCTTGTATGGATTTGCCCTCAACCTAACATCTCAAATATCTATTAATGTTTAAAAAAAAAAAAAAAACCATGAAAAAAATGTCACATCGAAGAAACATTAAGAAAAAAATACTTCCTCTCGACAAAAAAAAAATCCATACAAGAGACCCTAGAGGACACTGATACCTTTCATTTGAGACCAAGACCAAGGTGATTGAGCAATTCTAACTCTAAAAAAGCTGTTTGAAAGTTGTCAACGTTTTTTCAGAATTTTTTTTTTTTTTAAGGGGCAGGTATGCAACCAGCTTCACAAAAATTTCAGGATCTCTAATTTACATCAGTATGTGTTACCAAAAAAAAAATTGAGGGCTCTAAGTCATCAGGAGCGATTTTTTTAAATTTGGGTGGTATACACCCTTAAGAATCCTTTCCTCGTTCCTTCTTGATGTACTATAGATTTCAAAAGAAAGTATCCTGATAGAAATTTTTATTCTTTCGTTTCTCGGTCAATTTGAGAAATTTCACAGTTTTTGGGTATTTCAGTCTCACAGTATTGCCACTTGTGACATCATGCCTCAAAAATTTGAAAACGATAGAAAGTAAAAGAAAAATTCATTAAGAACAATTTGAATGCGAGGACTTTCTGTTGAAAGTCATTGTACAATTTCATTCCTCCACCACATTTGTGGCAGGGCGCGGTATCTTCTACCTCCGGAAGTAGATGTAGCCCCCTCAGCATGTTCACCGTCTTCTCCTCCGTTGCTATCCTATCGTATAATTCTCGCGCGAACATCATTTTCGAAAATTTTTAAATTTAATGCTTTTAAAAGCCTGATTTAAAAGCGCTTAAAAGAAAATTTTAAAATTTGCAAATAGAATTCCACAACAATTCAACATGATAATTTAATGAACTTCATGAATTTTAAAATGAATTTAAAATATAAAAAAAGGCCGCAAATAAAAGCGGAAATCAATCACGGATCGAAAATTTGTGAAAAAACATGTTGCTGCCATAACAACGCTTTCCGCATCCTTAGAGTCGTACAACATCGGTAGATTGCACCACTTCGCGGCCGTAGATCGCCAATCGGCGGTAGACCGCATACGAGAAGATTACCCAAAATTTCTGTCAAACGAAAACCTAAAAAATTGAAATTACCCCTTTTTTTTTTTTTTTTTTTTTTTTATCAAACAGTACCGGCTAAAGGTACCTAGCTTCGATTGTCAAAAAAACAATCCTTGCCCAAGCAACCTCAAAAAAATGGAGACACTTTTTTCCCAAAAGGTGTTCATTGCGAAGTATGGTTTTGGCCATAAACCTAATGTCCTATCACAGTTAAATTTAAGAGAAATGAAAAACAGTGTGTTCAAAAACAAATTCTATTAAATGACAGCGTAAAATTTTGTTACAGCGACGAACCGGAAATCTGAAATCAATGATTCCCGGAACAGTAATTTTCCGCGATTATCATCGCGAGGCAATCTTTAACCCTTAAACTACCAGGGACCAAATAATGTTAGGTCCCGAGCAACGAATTGTGTGCATCTTGCGTGCGGTTTTGACCAATCAGAGAGCTTACGCACGGTCACATGACCGTGCGTAAGTTACTCTCGGGACCGAACATTATTTGGTCCCTGGCTCAGGTTACCAGCAGAAATGAAAGCTATTTAATAGCTCAAATTTAGTTGGCGGATAACTGTTCCTACTTCGATGTGTTCGTGTTGCCTATCCGGGTAATTGTAGGCGCTCGCGGAGACGCGGAGACATTATTTTGCAAATGCAACGTGCAAGAAGGTGTCTTGTAAAAATGTAAACGTTTACAATAATATATTAAACAAATTGATTGCAATTCCATAAAATTATCCCAAAATAAAAATGCCGCACAGTAGGTCGAAGAATGTCATTTTCTGGACAGCGTTTCAAGATCAAGAAAGATTATGAGCGTAAATGGCAAGATGACTAAAAATTAGTTTTATTATTAGTTTTATTTATCAATTTTACAATGTACACTGAGAAAAATTTCCTGCTGCCGTAACAATGTACGTCTGTTTAATATTCACCAAATCGAAAATTCCGGTAGCTGTAACTATAATTCGGGTCATGGTCACTGCTTTTAATTTTTTTATCGGTTGGTGAGCGCACAGTTATCGTGGCTCTCAGCTTCTAAGGTTTAACTTAAACATTCGAATCGATGAGGGCTGCAGCACAGTTGGTCGAAAAATTACATTTTCTGGACAGCATTATACGGTCAAGAATCAAAATAATGAACGTAAATGGCGAAGATGACTAAATAATTAGTTTATTTATCAATTTTATAGTGCAAAATAAATCTGATTACATGGTATTTACATGAAATATCAACGCAGTAAAACGCCTCGAAAAAGGAAATAAAAACTTCGTTTGTCCTAAGAAATCCATGCTTCAATCCACTGAGTGCCACTGCGAAAATACATCAACCTACAACTCATCGGCCACCGGTATTTTATAAGTTATGAGAACGCGCCCACCAAGAAAAAGTCCTTCGAAATGATCAGTAAATTAAAAGTTATGATTTTCTCGAAGATCTCGCATCGCGGTGTCGCATGTGTTTGGGATGACGAAATTGAACACCGAATTAACTTTCAATTCAGATTCACTGCAGAGGCGGCTGTCCAAGAGTTCAAATCATTTCCTTTTTTTCCAATACCTCGCCTGCTTTAATTTAGAGGAAGGATTCTGAAAAGCCCTTGAACAAACGTGGACTTTGCTCATGGATCGGAATCAGATTTTTGGATAGAGGCGGCGAATGTATTGTATGTGAATACTTCGAAAAGGGTCTGTGAATTGTGTAAATGAAATCAAGTTTTTTTTAAAAAAAAAAAAACGAGGAAAACGACGCGGCGTGGTTCTTTCAATTTTAATTTTTGTTATATTTTGTTGTTTGTTGTAAAGTTCTAAAAGTTCATTATTTTGGCCAACATTTGTTTTTCCTATTCGTTTTTCATAAGATGATGATGATGATCAAGGTGAAAGATTTTTCAGGAATGCTCATCTGACTTCGCGCCACAAATTCAGTGGCGCGCATTTCAAGATTTGCGTTCAAGATGGCTGACAAAAGCAGAAAAACACGACAACGTTTGTCCTTGCGAAACTTTTCCAGACTTCAATCCGATGGATAGCTCCACTATCTAGCGCTCTCGAAAAGTGAAAAGACAAATCATCTCTCCAAGTCTAAAGTACACATTATTGTGTACATCATTCTATCGCAAAATCAAGCGGTTTTCCACCTTCCCCTTTTAGACACTCTTGACTATACAGTTCTTGGCTGAAATTGATGAATTTACGCCAAACGCACAAAGAGGAACGCCATAATCTGCAAACATGCGTCCCAAGAAGATATTCTGATTGTTTCAAGCCGAAATACACAAAAGTAAAGCCGGAAATTATGAAAAACGAAAATCCATTAAGCCTCAATGAGTGCGAGTGAAAAATATAGGACATGTGTCTATCACTCGCACTCATTAAGCTTATGGCGAAATGAATTTCATAATTTACGGCGTTAATTCTCAACTAATTTTGTTCATTTGGAACTCAAAATTCCATTAACAAAAATAATTTTACAGGTTCTGACGTTCTTGGATTTTGCATTTTTTTTCTTTGGTTGCAGTTTAAAATGGCGGGAACGCGACATTCTCAAAAAGCGACAAGTGGCGCTATCCATCGGATTGAAATCTGGAAACGTTTCACCAGGAACTACCTTAATACATTGATGTCGGTCACATGGGCGGGGTTCGGGGTCCCTCTCCGAAATAAACTAATAGAGTTGAAAGTTTCGATTATTTGATACGTTCACTATCATCTTTAAAATTCGGTCAAATATAGGAGAATGTTTCAGAAGTGTAAGCACACTTATTGTTAGACTGATAATCTTTGAAATTTTGCAACATTATTTCTCATGTTACGGAGTTTGAACGTTGGCTTTTCATAGAAAAACGCTTTAAAATAAAAAATTTAAAGTCGGATGCAAGTTTTCAGTTGATTTTTAGGAATGAAAATTGAAAATTCGCCAAAGATTATGGTCCAGGTGCGATTTCTGATAAAAGCTCTACCAGAAAACTACAGTTCTGCTCGAAATAGACAAATTAGGAGAATACGGCGTATGAAAAGAATTCAATGAAGAAGAAGAAGAAAAACTACGTGTCAGTGTGTTTCTAAAGCTGTTATCACTTTTACACGCGCCGCGGCCGCGTCAGCAATCGTTACGTTTTTATGTTATTGTGTGAAAGACTGACTCACTGACCGCATTCGCTCGGAAGTAAGGGAAGTCAAAGGCTATCGTTTATGGACCTCTAAAGTGTAAACCGATTTCGCCCACTTCATAAGGCATATTTGGCCACCGCACACATTTCTTTTATCTCTAAAGACGAGTTAACCGAATGCACTTTATTCGATAGAATGTTGCGCCACGTTCCAGAAATTTCTCGCTAATTCTATGATCAAATTTTTTAAACTAATTTAAATACTCCGATGATCTCATCAATCAGTTTCAAAGCTGTAACTGCGTGTCTTGATAACTGACTTTTCTGCGCTAAGAACTAAGAAGGGGTCAGAGGCGGCTCGTGCAGTGTGGCAACAACTTACAATCTCCATTTAAACCCATGTAAAACAATCGATCTTCAGGAGGTGCAATTGCACCCACAAGATAACGATACTTTTGCATAGGTTTAAAAGGAAAATAATCATGGTTGTCAAACTGCACGAGCCGCCACTGGAAGGGGTAGCGCAACGAGTCATTCTATCTCTCTCCTTTCGTCAGTAAAACGTACTATACACTGTTTGAAATCACTTCTTTAAAAACAAGGAAACACGTTTACTTGCGACAGTTTTCCTTGCGCAAAGTAAAGTTCTGTTGCATGAAGAAGAATCACTGTCACAACAAGGAATATTTTTACTTGTAGCGGCATACTTGCTCCTTGGGTTAAAGGAATTTCCCCTTCGTCAACATATGACTGTGCACTTTCTAAACACAAGCGAAACACACCTTAGATGTAAAAAAAAAATATATATACAGGGTGGTCCGAAAGTCCCGGGACGGCTTCATAACTTTTGAACGGCTGCAGATAAAAAAACCAAACTTGGGGGATGTTTATAACTTAATGGGAACTACTTTTTGGCGTACCCGAAAATTCCGGGGGGCACCCGTAAAGGGGGGTTTCGCCCCCCAACTCAAAATTTTCAAATAGCAACCCCCATCTTGTGATATCTTGTTTGAAAGGGCATAAAATTCTAAGACTTTTGGCGCAAACCGGAGGTCGATATCGTTTTTCGTCTTCGATATATCGATAGTCAAAGTTCGATTTAGACCCATTTTCAAAAAATCAGAACTCCCATTTGAAAAGTCTGACTTTAGAAAACTAGGAATCAAAAATACTCTAAAAAGCAAGTACTTTTCAGAAAAAAATACGGATTTGATATTTGCCTAGTCTTAGGGCCCCCCAAAATTATTTTAAAAAATGACCCCTCAGGGGGGCTATTTCAAAAATTCCGAGCCACGACCCCTATCGAGTGATACATCGCTTGAAAGGGCACACAAAACTGAGCATTTTGGCGCAAACCGCAGGTCGATATCGTTTTTGGTTTTCGATATATCGAATGACAAAGTTGGATTTTTACTCATTGGAAAATTTCAATATATCGAAAACCAAAAACGATATCGACCTGCGGTTTGCGCCAAAATGCTCAGTTTTGTGTGCCCTTTCAAGCGATGTATCACTCGATAGGGGTCGTGGCTCGGAATTTTTGAAATAGCCCCCCTGAGGGGTCATTTTTTAAAATAATTTTGGGGGGCCCTAAGACTAGGCAAATATCAAATCCGTATTTTTTTCTGAAAAGTACTTGCTTTTTAGAGTATTTTTGATTCCTAGTTTTCTAAAGTCAGACTTTTCAAATGGGAGTTCTGATTTTTTGAAAATGGGTCTAAATCGAACTTTGACTATCGATATATCAAAGACGAAAAACGATATCGACCTCCGGTTTGCGCCAAAAGTCTTAGAATTTTATGCCCTTTCAAACAAGGTATCACAAGATGGGGGTTGCTATTTGTAAATTTTAAGTTAGGGGGCGAAACCCCCCTTTACGGGTGCCCCCCGGAATTTTCGGGTACGCCAAAAAGTAGTTCCCATTAAGTTATAAACATCCCCCAAGTTTGGTTTTTTTATCTGCAGCCGTTCAAAAGTTATGAAGCCGTCCCGGGACTTTCGGACCACCCTGTATATAATCATAGTGTGACTCAAATGAAGAAAGTATTCTGGTCCAAACCCTTTATTGTTCAATCTTTTCCTTTGTATTCTATAGAATTTTCAATTTTTCATGACGCATATTAAAGACGCGTTATGTTTCGTTCTTAAACACTTGAAAACCTTAAAATTGTTTAAAAGTACGAGATCTAAAAGTGTGAAAATTTTGACTTGGGTACTTTCTTTTACTGAATACTAAAGTCGAAGTACCATCTTTAAACTCACTTCCGGCTGGTTGCGCGTCGTCAGCCAGTGTTTCAAGGTTTGATAAGTTGCTCGTACGCAAATCGTGATCTAAATTATCAATTTTCCGCACAAGCTGTTTTAAATGTTGCAACAAACGATAGGGGTGGACTGGGGCAATTGTAACACTTTCGACATTTTCAGCTCTCCAGACCTTATTTTTGCACTTGAGACATCGAAATTTTGCATGGATTACCTCCAAACTATCTCATTTGAAAATTCTTAGCTACAAAGCTCATACTCCAAAAATTACAGCTTTTATAACAACTTTTCAAGCTTCCAGACGAATGTTACAATTGCCCCGCGGTAAGGGCAATTGTAACAAATGAATAAGATGCAAGTTATGAGACCTGCGCTCTTCTAAAAAGGTCTTATGATTAATTTCACGTACGAGAGGGGTAGTGTATCCAATTTTCGACTCCCCCACCCCCTCCCACTGGGATTATCCCAAAAAACCTGTCTACAGATTCAACTAAATAAGTCGCTAATGAGGTCTTAAGTTCATGGGAAAAAACTTTAGAATGTGGATTATATCCGACCGTTGGATTCTTACCATCCTTTTTCTTCTTAATGTAACGAATAAGGGTTACGTGACCAGAGTTTTTTTTTTTTTTTTTTTTTTTTTTTTAAATTTTAAATAGCCCTCTACAGCAGCTAATCCCATTCAGTTCAAAATTAATTGTACAGTGCGAGGTCACATACGGGAGGATGGGTAACACATAGGTATAAAGATTCACCCACCACGGCCCATTGGTGGGGCTTATTTTGGATAGGAGGCCATGGGTTAAAGGACCCCCCTGTGTGACCGGCATAATAGTCTACATCCCCCCCAATTTTCATTTTGATAGTTTATCAGGTGTCCAAAAACGCTTCTTTTAAATAAATTTAATTCTACATTTTCCCATTTCGTGCATTTAAAATCAAAATATTTTCTTAATCCTAAATAAAAAATAGACCTATCAATGCTTTTATTTCCCCCATAATATCTTTTATAATCCCCATACCTTGTTACCCCCTCATTTTTCATACACACAATTTTTTCGGTTACATCGTCGACCCCCTCTATATATCCTTTTCTTATCTTATAGATAAATATAAATACTCTGTATAGGATATACAATTCTATACATAACCAGTTTAAACATTTCAACATTTCAATAATTTTGCACTCTCTCTTTCTCCCCAAAATATACCGCATTGCTGCATTCTGCCCCAATTGTAATTTTTCTAGATTTTCCCCATTAGCTTCGAACAGTATTGACGAGCAATAGTCAAGTATGGAGCCAACTATAGCATGATAAACTATCTTCTTACATTCACTAGTGCTAACTCTACTTATTCTCCATAATAAACTAGTTTTACTCTTATATCTATTCACTACACTCTCAACATGCTCCCCCAAATCTAGTTTATCATTGATTAAAACCCCCAAATATTTTAATTTTCCCACTCTTTCCACTATCTCTCACTGAAAAAAAAAAGTTCTGGCTCTACCGAATACATGCTTCGGGAAGCTGAAGGAGGCATATCCGAAGCAAAGTTCGGTGACTAGCGGGCTTTCCGTCGGTAGTAGCGAGCCACATGCTCTAGTAGTCCCGAACCTCTTGCTTCGGCATTGCGATGTAGGCGGGCAACACGTGCAATGACATACAATTAGCAGGACCTGTCGCCATCTTTTCTCTGTTAAGTATCAGAGTAGAACGGGTTCACTCTTGAAATCAATTCACTCTGAGAATTTGTCATCGGCGATCTCTGAAAGAACGCTACGTTACAATTTAGGAGCATATTCACAGAGTTTGCTCACTTAACTAAGCGCATCGTAAAGGGTGTGCGCCTCGAGCGCTACCCTTATATACGCAGCAATCAGACCTCGTATTACAGAAGCACTGAACACCGCAGTGGTAACGCACTGGACCCCGGAATGATACATCCCCGGTTCGATCCTGGGTAGCGGCATGTTCTTTTTTCACTCTTCTTTATATACATTCCCGAAGCACGTGCTTATGTACTACCGAGCTTTGCTCCGCGAAGCTATCTGAATCAGCACGTGCTTCGGCTCTACCGGAGCAATAGGTGTACTACCGGAGCACAGTTCTTTCAGTGCTCCATTCATACTCAACACACCCTCCCACTCATTCATACGATCTCCCATTATTAGATACAAAGTTTTCTTAATATTTAATTTTAACTTATTAACATTCAACCATTTACACACCTCTCCAAGCTCCCTATTTAGGACATAATTTATATCAATGACATCGTCACTACTGAAGTAAATTAGTGTATCATCCGCAAATACGTGGACTTTACACTCGCTCAAGCAGTTCCTAATGTCATTTATATAAATTAAGAATAAGAGAGGCCCTAATTTACTCCCCTGTGGAACTCCCAAGTCCATGGACAGTTTATCAGATCTAAATCCCTCCCACTTTACCAGCTGTTCCCTATTTTTCAGGTAGTGTTTTAACCATTTTAAGGCCCCACCACCAATACCCATTTTCCTCATTTTTATAATCAAGATTTCTCTGTCAATTGTCTCGAACGCTCTTTTTAGATCCAAGAAGACAGCGGCAATTTTTTTTCCCTTTGCCACCTCATCCCTCCATTCCCTGTGGATCATTTGAATTAGTTCCTCCGTTCCTCTCTTTCTTCTAAAACCCCTTTGCTCATTAATTAATATTTTTTCTTTTTCGAGGAACTCCGTTAATCTACTCACCACAACACCCTCCAACACTTTTTCTATGAATGGCAGTGAGTTTATGGGTCTCATTTCTTCTCCATTTGTGGTGTTTTTTACTTTGGGCACTGGCGTTATTTCTGCTGTTAAAGTTAAAGTTAAAGTTAAAGCTGCACTCCGTACAGTGTACCCTTCATTTACCAGTCTGAAACCTTCATCAAGAATTTCTTTGGAGACACCGCGACCCACAATGTCTCGCTTCCTCACCATACTTAATCGCTTACTTACAAATTATAATCTATCAGCTTTGGTGCATATCTGCTTTAAGTCACCAACTACTTTTGGATGATGAAAGAATGAAATGTGCCAGTCTGGATTAGTATGTAGAGTCATGGATGCAAACAAAGGTAAACCAAAACAAAACATTTGTCCGTATCTAAGGATAGAATGACAAAGTTTCTTCAAGGATTTGTCTAAGAATAGAATTGAAATGAGCCATAAATATACCAGAGAGAATTAGAATATTTGATCTTACCTTTATTTGCTTCCAAAAAATATCATTCTATGTCAATGCATTCACAATTATCAACAAATACAACAAACTAACCTTCAATACGACTTGTTACAACTGCTCTCGCGGTCGTGTTACAACTGCCCCTGCAGTCGTGTTACTACTGCCCCGCAACCGCACTTTTTCATTAAACAGGTCTCACTGGATAACAACATAACCTAAAAATTTGAAAATTGCGCGAAAATGTTCCTTAGGGTATAAGGAATGAAATCATGCATAAAGTTTAACCGAGCAACTTTATTAAACCGGTTTTAGTTGAAAGTGAAAACCACGAACTCCTTGTAAAAACCGTAACTATGCACCGATTGCCGTGGAACTTAGTATGGTACGTTGGAGTAAAATAAACAATATATTAATGGCCGCAGTTCCAATTTTTCCCGCTTGGAATTGCCTCAACTAGCACTGTTACATTTGCCCCGTGTTACAATTGCCCCAGTCCTCCCCTACATGGAACGCAGCATGAGATTTTGGAGGACGACTAATGGGGAACTCCGGCACTGCCACCATTGTCTAAATGGCACTCCAAGGAATGACCTCTTTTGCAGCTGATTCGGCACGAACGGCCACAGTCGTTCATGTTTCTGAGGAAAATTTATCATCTCTCTATCTTATAAATCATAACTCAGTTTTTCGACAATCCTGAAGACTTGTTCCGCAGAAGCAGACTCATCAATCTTGCAGGATGGACCACACTGCCACTGATACCTTTTTTTACCTTCTTTATATTTGGGAAGTTACCAGTTGGTACCTTGTCCTCACAGTCTCTACCATTTGGATAAGGAGCTGCTGAGGTAGGAATTACAGGCATAGTCTCAGGGTAGAAAGGTTCTGTAAACGATGCGTGCAAGGAACTTGGAAGGTCCTAAGATGGGGTCATCTCTCTATCTTGCAAATCATGACTCAGTTTTTCGACAATCCTGAAGACTTGTTCCGCAGAAGCAGACTCATCAATCTTGCAGGATGGACCACACTGCCACTGATACCTTTTTTTACCTTCCTTATATTTGGGAAGTTACCATTTAGTACCTTGTCCTCACAGTGTCTACCATTTGCATGGATAAGGAGCTGCTGAGGCAGGTTCATAGGCAGTCTCAGGCTAGAAAGGTTCTGTAAACGATGTGTGCAAGGAAGGTCCGAAGATGGGTTCACTGCGTTCTTCCCATTTGCGATACTGTTTGGTTATGTGAAGCACAGTCTCACATTTAGATCTTAGGTTTACATGCGCATTCCGAAACAAGCGGATCAGTCTCCATCAAGCTGACCGACACCATCGAACAAAAAATTTAGCTCGTACTATGGCATTTGAACCAGATCTCTTTAGTTTCCGAGCAAGTCCATCGACCATCTGCGGGCCGATCATTTACTTCATCGTTAAACCGATCGTTAAGAATGTTTATGAGTGATTCTAATGGTCGGAAATTGAAAAACTTGGCCGTTGCTATGGTAACCATCGTTAAGAGTCTCCTTGTATAAAGGCTATTCATGAGTAACCTTTAAATAGCGGGCACTTTAACGATGGTTACTATAGCAACGGCCAAGTTTTACAATTTTCGACCAATAGAAACACTCGGATACAGTCTTAACGATCGGTTTAACGATGAAGTAAATGATTGGCCCGCTGGTTGATTTCTCGCCGTGGAACTTCAAACATATTTTTCCTCAATTTCTTACCGAATAAACTTTGAAATTTCAAAAGGTAGCGTTAGAGGTGACATCAGTTGAGTCTGATTTTTTAATTTTTGTGATGATTTGAGCAGTGGCGAATCCAGCCCTCGCGAACGGGGGGGGGCGAATTTTGGATTTTTGCCCCTAAATGACCCCCTTTTCTTGTTTTCGCTCTTACTTTTCCCCTTCCTCTCCCCTCTTTTCTCCCTATTTGGGCGGAACGGGGGGGCGATCGCCCCCTTTGCCCCCCTCCCCTGTCTGCGCCAATGAATTTGAGAATGAGGATCAACTGGAGGAAAAAGTGAGTAGAATGAGGTGAATGGGGGACTGTGAAATATTGGATCATGAAAATGTTTGAGTAAGTACATAAAGAAAATGTTAAATTGGTCAAAATAGAATGAATGTTTATTGAAGGGCTTTCCAATTGAAGTTGGAATATGTTGGAACTTTTTCAATGTTGGTCAGGATTATTTACCTCATTCTTTTCAAATCTTAAACCGAGGAATCTTAAGTCGAGGAAAAGTCGAGGAACGTATTAAAATTCGGTCCTAAGACGTACTTGTGTTTCTTGAAACTTCCGTAACTCGTTTCTTTCTTGATGGTTTCAATCCGATTTTCCGGAAAAAAAAGAAAGGGGGTAGAAAGGAATCATGCGCATGTATATGTATAATCGTTTGACGAACGGAACATGCAACGGTTGGCTCAACTGCCGTTTATGATGGATTTCGGCTCATCGATTGCTTGTTTGACGGTCCTACGAGTAGTTTGATCGAGCACGAAGCGCTTTCGGAAACGATAGATGGTACGGATGCAGCATCCTAGAGTCCCTTGATGGAAATATTTTATAGGGTGTACTGACACGACGCTTTATGCATTTGAGTGAAGTCGACCGCGTAAACGCATTCGAAGGTTAAGTTCGACAGTGGGCCACTGGTGGACAGGCAGATTTGCCGGCATTCCGGTCCGTTCTCATACGTTCCTCTACTCATCGACTCTTTTGTGTGGAGCACTCGATGTCGTCGACTGCTGCTCACGTCCGTGAAAGCCTAAAACCGACAACCAATCAGAACTCGTTGAGCTCGTGTCGGTAATCCCTGTACGAAATATCCATCAAGGGATTCTACAGTATCCAAACCACGGCATTTGTACTTACAGGCGACGAATTAAAAATCTGCCAATCGACGTGTTAGATTTTGGCTCAGGTAGGCCACCTGCAATGATATAATTCATTGTGATAAGCCTTGTGGGTTGCCTACCTGAATAAAAATTTAAGGAGTCGACTGACATTATTTAATTCGTTGACTGTAAGTAGTGTAAGCAAACTTCTTGCGAGATGGGGGAAGAGAGTAGCTCGACGCTGGAGGACCGCAATGAGCAACGCCCCTGATTGGTTGTAGAAATGGTGTTTTGCCTCTGGCGTTTGGTGTCCCCCGAAAAGTTTCAAACTGCAAATTGTCACGCAAATCGAATAATAAAATATGGTTTTCGTGGTACTAGAATGAATTTTCAAATTATTTTGTTCTTTATTTTTTCATTTTCTTTAATCATTGTGAATTCTAGTCTCCTATCTTTTTAATGAAATAAACGAGCGAATTGCAGCATTGCCAGATTTCACGCTGCGCCACTGATTGCGGACTTCGCAGGGTGCGCTCAAGAAAATAATAAAAAAAATACGCTTGGATATCGGGTTCGTCCCGGGCGAAGGGGGGGGGGGGGGGTTTACCATTAAAGAAACAAAAAAAAAGCAAGTGAAACGTTCGAGCGGTGGAACAATTCGATTTTGAATTTAATCTTCTACAGCGGCGAGCCGTGGGGATTAATTCGTCCCCAGTGGAAAGTGGGGTTAGTTAGTTATAGGAGGGGGAGGAGGAGGGGTTGCTTTGACAAGGAAGGACGTATGTTTTCCATCTGATCGTGATCAATGAAAGCTATGAGCAGGAGAGGAAGGCGAGCCGAAGGAAAAAGTATGGGAGGGATTGATGGAGGGAGGGAGAGAGAGAGGGGGGAGGGAGAACGGAAGAAAGAGAGAGATGGAGAAAGAGAGGGAAAAAGAAAGAGAGGGTCAGAGAGAGAGATGAGAGAGATGAGAGAGATGAGAGAGAGAGAGAGAGAGAGAGAGAGAGAGAGAGAGAGAGAGAGAGAGAGAGAGAGAGAGAGAGAGAGAGAGGGGGGGGGGCAGAGGGGGGGGGGGCAGAGGAAAAGAGACAGAGCGGACGGGCGTACCTACCGTACGCACACGCACAATCGTTGTCAAGTTAGAGTTGGTGAATGGTGGTGGATGGTGAGAATCAGGTCATTGTATCACTAGGCTTTCCCCACCGCCAATTCAATTCTTACAGATTCAATGTTATACTTATATCCTCATTTTTTTTTTCGGCGGAGATGAGAGTACGGCGCGACGAAGCGACAGACAAGCCGGAGCCCCCCCCCCCCACCCATCTGCCCCTCCCACTCTCCCCGCCCACTTCCTCTCCACTCCACCCGACCCCTACGACAAGCCTCGTCCTGAAGGTTTTTGTTTCAAAACTCATCAATAATACATGTATTTGTTTATCGTCGTGTTCTAAACTTGGGAGTTAGAACTCAGAGGCTTCGCGTTAAGTACATACATATCTGCATAACTTCGCACTTTCTTGTTCCCTTAATACGCATATCAACAGAGTAATTAAGTTACGAGCCTCGTTTTCAGAAGCGAATACCCAAACACAGGTTTTGGCTTCATTATTTTTCAGTTAAAGACTGATTTAGCTTGACGAATAGAGGTTCCAGCAGACTGATTAGTAATTAGAGATTACAAGCGCACGTTCAAACCAATAAGGCAAGACAAAACGGTGATCAATGCATTTTCTAAAGGTTGAGATGGTGTCACGTGACACGGGAAATCCGACACTTGTCGAATCATTCGAACGGTCTACTAGAGCGGGTTTTGTCAGCTTTACTGTGTCACATGGCTCTATTTAAACCAATGGAATTAAGGTCTTTGTGATTGCCATGACATCTTGTCTTGTCGGTTGCAAGCTCAAACATAGATCGGTGGTTTATGACTTTCTTTCTTTTTAGACCTGGTGATTTTCATAGTTAGGTTTTCTTCGTGGTATGAATTGACGTCTCTTGAGAGAATAACGGTTTATGATGATTATACATGTCTTATTAGTATGCGTTGGTTAATTGAAATTTTGACATTGAAGCGAAATTTCTGGCAGATTTCTATTGGAGTGATGTTCACCACTCAACAGTTGGCGAAGGTTGGCTGTTGTTTTGTTGAGCTCCCGCCGAACAAAACTGAACCGACACTTTACTTGCCTCACTTTCATAACTCAGGAATCATAGCATCTCTTTTTGTTTCTGGTGCAATCCGACAACATCCAACTTTATCCTTGTACTATGAATTTCAAAAGAAAGTACCCTGGTCGAAAATTTTACTCCTTCAATTATCGATAAGCTTGAGCAATTTTGTAACTTTCAAGTGTTCAAGTACTAAGCAGACTGCCCATTTTAGAGTACACTTAAAAAAATAGTAACTTCTGTTAAAAACAACGGAAAAATTTAACAATAAAAATTTTGACAGGGATACTTTATTTTGAAAGTCATTGCACTCCCCATCATATTTTAATATTTGTCATGGGTTCAAATAGGCAAAATTCACCGTTGTCTGATTGGACGCTACGCCACGGACTGCTTTTGAAAGGTGACAACGTGTTATCGTAATCATGTATGATAATAGCGGCTCGCATGCTTCTGAATAAGTTATAAAAGAGGAGGTTATAATGAATGAATAAAACATGAATGCAAACAATAAATTGATGAGATACCGCTTTCAACTGCAATCATATGTTGAAAGTGACGCACGCTTGAGATAAATTTTCAGCGAGTGCAATCAATCAAATAGTGTTCCTGTCCCCGCCTCTGTGAAAAAGATAAGACAATTTAAATACTATTTCCAGTGGGAAATTTTGTTTTTGTTTTGTTTCTTGCGCACAAAGAAGCCTTTTTCTATTCTTTACCCCTCCTATATTTGGAGTGTTAAAAGCCAGGCACTGTTGCAGCTATTTCTTTGAGGTTAGTGGTGGCTAAAGAATTTTAAGGATTTTCAAAAAAAATCTCAAGAGCTACAGGATCGCGGATAGTCATCACGTCCTCCTTTCCTTGTGCCGCCAACATTACTTTTGCTTTAGTACTATGACTTTCAAATGAAAGTATCCTGGTCGAAATCCTCATTGTTAATTTTTTCCGTTGTTTTTACTAGAATTTACGATTTTTCAAGACGTATCTACTCTAAAATGGGCATTCTGCTTAGTGCATAGCCCTTGAACCCTTGAAAGTCACAAAATTGCTCGAGGCTTACTGATATATGAAGGAGTTAAAAAATCGACTGGGCTACTTTCTTTTGAAATTCATAGTACATCATCAGTGCGGAAAGCCATCCCCCCCCCACCCACCTTGAGCTCTGAAAATAGGTAATTTAGTCTTGTTAATTTTTGGCGAGGGGAAAATCTGATTTTAATGATTTTTTTTTTTTTTTTTTTTTTTTCATCGATATACATATATTTTAATTTACACGGTGGAACCCACGAGAGACAGGTGGTGGGCCGAAGACCTGTTTCCATAGGAAAACATTCAGACTAAAAAGAATAGAAGAACAGAGTATACAAGTATCCAAGAAACAATAAAAGGTTACTAAAAAGAAAAGAAAAGTAAAGTAAAATGGTGAAAGAATAAAAAAGCAACTGAACTAAAACTGATAAGAACACATTTCAAGGAGCGGACGATGAGCCGGAATTGTCGCTTGAGGGTTGTAAGTGGAAATGTCCAGTGAAAAATGTCCAACTACAGGAACGTCCAATGTAAAAATGTCCATGAAATTTGGTCCATGAGCAAATTTGTCTAGTACCCAATAATGTCCTATGTAAGAAATTTCCACCTGAAGAAAAGCTCTGGAACGTTGTTTTCCGGTGTGTAAAAAAGTCCAGTCATAGAAACGGAAAGTTAGGTTCGGGTGGGTTAGGGTACGTAGAAGTAACGAACAGAAACTTACATGCTTAAGGTGCAGGTGCAGGATCCTCTGCGTTGTCCGCGTTGGAAGGTTGTTTAAGATAGTAAGAACAAGCTCTTAAGTAAACTTTCAGCCTATCCTGAGCCCGATATTCTTCGTAATTCCCCACAATTGTCTCGATGCGGGCGAGTCTAGCTGCGTAACTGCGGCCGATGGGGTGGCGCACATTTTCGGGCCTGTGGCCGCCCAATAACTGCGTTATAACGAGTTCATGCATTGTCCTAATGATTATAATTTCCTTATAATTACTAGGAGCCTCATCAAAAGCCCCCCCCCCCCCACACCAACAGATAAAATCGACGGATAAGCCTAAAAACGCCTAGAAATGCCCGAAAAATCCCAAAAACTGCATAATCCACCGCCTCCCATGAGCGGCTATCTGATTGCATGGTTCGGAAATAGTTCAAATTGGACCTAATGCAGATTTCCAGCCGATGACGTGGACTTTTTTTAAGGCGGGTATTTCTTACATAGGACATTATTGGGTACTGGACATTTTTATTCATGGACCAAATTTCATGGACATTTTTACTTTGGACGTTCCTGTATAGTTGGACCTTTTGTCATTGGACATTTCCTCTTTCTACCCGCTTGAGGACATACCATCGGCATGTGATAGGCACTTGAGAGATAGGGTTTGGATTTCTATTGTTAATCGTTGAAAGAACCTCCGCTTTAGTGCAAAGTACATTAGTCACATAGGATTTGACTGCGTTCCAAGAATCGGCATCTGAAAGAAGGATATCCTATATGAGTGCTTGGTAATGAAAAAACACGGTCCAAAGAAATTTCCAGATCACGTCTTTCGTTAACAAAACGGGAACATTTGAAAAAGGTATGTCGTGGCGTATCTGATTCGTTGCAAAAAGGGCAGATATCATCGTCCACAAGATGTAAGCGTTTAAGGTATGTTTTGAAGCACCCGTGACCACTGAAACATTAAGACATGTAAAAATCGGTTTCCCCGTGGGGTCTGCAGAGAAAGAGACTAATGTCCGGGACAAGGGACTTAAACCAGATGTCGTTATCATGATTACTTTACCATCTGGAGATCCACTGCTCACGAATACGTCAATGATTAAATTGCTTCTCTATCTTCTAGGCGGGCAAAGAATGAGCAGTCCATCTCAAAAATTTGCGGAGACGTATCTCCTGATCACTTTTTTTCCTTACACTTCGTGTTCATTCATGCCATTTACAGGGTTGGCTGCTGGGCAGTGATAATAAAATGTTGGATGAAATCAATTTAGACGTAAAGCATTGGACGAACTGATCTGCATGGGCGTCATTTCAAGTTCGGCTTGGGGGGGGGGGGGGGGGGCAAAAAATCTAATGACCTTTTTTTTTTGCTCATCATTATAATTTTCGGCTTGAAGGGGGCAAAAAATCAGATAACCTTTTTTTTTTTTTTTTTTTTTTTGCTCATCAATAATTTTAGAGCCAAAGAGCCGTCTTTTGGGGGCAATAATCGGATGACCTTTTTTTTTTGCTCATCAATATAATTCGTGCCAGTTTTTGAGCCTGACTTCAAATCCTTGGGGGGGCAATTGCCCCCTCCCCCCCCCCCCCCCCAGCCCCCCCTAAATGACGCCCATGCTAATCTGAAACCCAGAGATCAAAGGGTTCAAGCCCAGTCGACCCGAAGGCGTTTCTGTCGTATTGGCACTCTTATTGTTAGTCCGCGACACATCACGTCCCTAGGCACTCTCCAGTCATCATCATCGCCGACAGAACTCTTGTCGGGAGTACCTACTTCCTTATGCTATGCTCTCTCGGTCCGTTTGTCCCTCACTACCCTCGCCTACTCTACCCGCGTATGGAAGAGACGGGAGCATCAGAAAACCACCAAGTCACCCCTCCTTCCCCCTTCCACCACTGCGCCCCTTGCTTCTGCGTGTCGCGTCTTGATACTCTCGTTAAGCGCGTTGACGCGGCGGTGATTTACGGGCGCTGCGTTTCGTGTGATTAAATTGCGGGAGCTAAGGCTAAGGAAGGGGGCCGAGGCACGGTGGGCTATCGTAGATGCGTTGCGTCCTCGGCCGAAAGCCGAAAATCTGGGACCAAGTAATATTACGTCCTCACGGTCCTGCACGCATGATGATCTGTGAGCACTTACGAGGGGTTTAAACCACACGCAACCATACTTAAGTACGCACCATCCAACGTCTTTCGGAGGACCGTCAAGCAAACATAATTTGGTCGAAACTATTCCAGATTTTAATCTGATGGATCGCGCCGTTAGTCAATTTTGGGAAAAGTCGTGTTTTTGGCATTTTAAATTGAAAACAAAGGAAAAACGCTGTATCCATTAACGCTGTATCCACCTGCCACATTTTTTTTATGGATTTTCTGAGCCCAAAACGAACAAAATTGGTTTAGAATTAAAGTCGAAAATTATGGAATTCATTTCGCCATAAGCTGAATGAGTGAGAGTGAGTGCGAGTGATAGTATGTCTATCTGCTTCACTCGCACTCGATTCGTATTTTAAAATTTTTCGCTTTATTTTTGTTTTTTTTGTTGCGTCTAGCAACAATACTAAATTATTGTTTTCAATGAAAACAAACAGAAATACCTTTTCTGATAAATATAATTCAAGTAAGTGATATTTGATATTTTTTACAGAAATTGCGTGGATTATTGGATTCATTCTTCACGTAGAGAGAGAGGTTAGCTTCTTTTTGTTTAGCTTGAAACTTTCAGGGTATCTTCCTGAAGTATGCTCGCAGATGCTGACAAGTGATAGGGGTCTGTAACTGCTCAGTATTCTATGGTCTTATGGTTTTTTTTTCTTCTAACGATGGAGCGAGTTGCAGAAACACAATGTTTGAAAAACAAAAGAAACAAAACATGAATGGAATTGATCAGAGTTCTAAAAAACTAAGGTGATTTGAATGGTTTCAAACTCACAACATTATGAACTCGCAAGGATCGCAAGGATAAGGTAATAATGACACAAGTTCGTCGCCAAGAATTCTTTCCATTAAATGGATTTCATAGTCTATATCAAACGTTATTAATTCTCCTAAGTCTGCCATTTTGATGGTTTATTGCTTTGAAACATAGTTTAATAATTTCTTTTTATTTTAATAATTATTATTTTAAAGGGAGTGTCAATTGTTATTTTTTTTAATTTTTAATTCAGAGGCAGCGGCCATAAACTACTATAATGACGTTTTTAGTGATTCCGCCTAGTGTTTTCATGTCGCAACCCGCGTCACTTTGTCGTCACCCGCGGGTGACGTTGTATATTTGTACCTAATCGCCATTGCATTGGCGGCGCGTTGTTATCCTTAATTAGTATTAAGGTGTCTATTTCAAATGGCTTTGATGGTTTATGCCATTTTTGCCTTTGTCGCAGTGTGTTAAGGTAGTCATGTCGCCATTTTTTCCAGAATGATTGAGAGGCTTGTTTGATCAGTTCCCATCTTTGGAGACAATTAATATGGGAACATTGGTGAAATTGTCTTCTGGGGCTGCGGTTAACGGAGCTAAAAATGACCAGGAGTGAGGGCTATCGTGACAGAGGGGTCACTAGAAATAGGGCATAAGGGCCGTGAATTTAATATGGCCTCTATACGCGAGCTAATAGAGTGAACAATTCCTCAAATTCGATGACATCACATGAGTCCAAATCCTCTAGTCTGAAAGCATTCTTTCCTACCTCCTCGATTATTTTGAAGGGACCATTACCATTATGCAGGGGGAAGAACTTCTTCGTTTCCCTACAAGTGGCATATCCGATAAACGATGGGATTTTACCAAAACTACCCACATGATTAATTTCGAATTTATAAAGTTTAAATTTGATAATATGTCTACCCTTTCGCTCCTCCGCTTTTTTAGTGTTCCGCTCCAAGAGGAGAGGCAACTTTGCATCCATATTGTTGACCATACTTGATAAAGGAAAATCAATAAGAGGTGTAAGAAAATTACTGGGCTTTGTGCTCATGGGTATTACCACCGGAGTGAAATCAGTGCTATCACTGACTGCGTTATTAATGCAATGCTCAATGAAACTTAGCTGATCAATCCAGGAAGAATGTTTCTCACTGCAATGGATTCTAAAATAGCTCCCTAGGATCTGCATGTATCTTTCCACAGGGTTACTTTGAGGATGGTAGACAGAACTGTGGGTGACTGATATGCCTTCATTCTTGTTACCGCGTGTTTGTTACCTACCGGTTCTTACCTACTTTTGTCACTCCGGGATATTACTTTTCTATCGTCTCGATATTGACTGGCTATAGAATTTTCGAATTAAAAAGAGTCCCGTCATAAACTCTCGAATTACCGAGGAAATTTTTCTACGCTGGGCTCTGAAAAATTCGAACTATCGAGAGGACCGTTTCTCAACGGACCGGCACTTTACTTCGTACTAACGAGAGTTGACTGTATTTGGTGATCAGAAACCGCGTGAAGTGAAATAGTGCGTAAGGCCGGCTAAAAGACACATCTCTCTCTACTGTGCGCTGTAGCAGCGCCACCTCGTCCTTCTCACACAATTCCAACCTACGCCAATCTGCCTCGGAAATTTAACTCTTGAACGTAAGCGTCAAAGTTTTCCACGCGTGCCTTTCTTCCTTATGAGCATGAGGACGGAAAATTGTAAAGCCTCTCTTTTTAAGTAACTTTATACCATGCACCTGCTGACCCAACGTTTTACAGAAGATGGGAGCATTCCTGTACACGCTCGCGTGACATGGCAACAATTTTTGATCGGCTGAAAACCTGGGAGGAACAGGAACAGGAGACTTAGTCAGTGGTGAATCCAGACAATTTTTCTGGGGAGGGAGAATTTTAAATTTTATTATTTTTTTTAAATTTTTTTTTATGAATTTTTAATTTTCAAGCGTTGCAGTAAACAATTGAGGGCAATTTTCTGTCTCTGCTGACTAGTCACTCTGCAAATCTTCCTTCCCAGCATAGAGAGAATGACAAAATTAAGATGGGTGTCTCCCATTATTAGTGCCCGACACCGCCATTACGTTACTAAATCGATGACTTATAAGCTATGATAAAAATAAATTAATTGACAATTTTGAATGTAGGTATGTTCAAATATGGTTACCAGGCAGCTTGATCATAATAAGCCCCGGCGAGCCAAAATTATTTAAGTATGGACAAATAAAACACTCATTTCTCCACCCTTGAATACACATTCTCAATAGCCGAGGGAAGTTTGTTGGATAGTCGAATTGCTGATACCTTTGCTTTTGATATTTCAAGCCTAATTTTGACCGGAGTAACATCATGGTGCCTGCTGCTATTGTAGCCCTGGGCTGGCTATAGGTCGGATAGACGGATAATTTAATTAAAAACTGCACATCTTACTATCTCATAGATGGAAAGACCATTGGAAACTGATGTTCCTGTCACCAACTCACTGGAAGAACTCATTAGATGGACTCATGCGGTTCGTGCGTCTTAAAGCATTTGGTCAGTTTAGGAGTGAATTTCGTAAGTTTTTTTGAGTACTACCATCGTTATTTTTGGAGATGTTTATACATCTGAATCGACCCTTAGATTGTCTGTACTAGAAGTATGCAGCAGCCCAATTACCTCATCATGAGCCGATATCTGCAAAATGTCATTTTAAAAATATGCGATTGCGGGGGGGGGAGCGAAGCAAGCAGTGTTGCCAGATCTTGTTGCTTTTCCCATAAGCCATTTTGCGTATACTTAATGCTATTTTTCAATTCACCGATGATTTCACAGGTTGAGAAAAGATTACATAGTTCAGTTCAGTGTATTCTGTAATTCACTGTAATGAATTAAAATAATCGCATCTGTAATCTTTTCTCAACCGGTGGAGTTGTCGATGACTTTAAAAAACTTGCGGATATTTTAATTAATTAACGGAGTTTCCGCCGATTAAGGAAAGATTATAGATCAGAGTATTTTCGTGCATTACAGTCATACACTGAACTGTACTGTGTGATCTTTTCTCAACCGATGGAATCATCAGTGAATAGAAAAATAGCAATGATTATACACAAAACGGCAGCTCTGAAAAGAACACAAAGAAAAAGCCGAAGGATCTGGCAAAACTGGAAATAAGAAAATCAAGAATGAAAAAGAAAGGAAACTATAATTGACGTTTTTGAGGGTTGAAAATTTCGGAGCCCGCGCGACTCGCGAGTCAACATCAAAACTGAAACGAAACAATTTAGTACTTCCGAGATGAGATTGGAGAGACGATTCCCAGCTACTTTGAAATTAAAAGCCGCTGCTGTAAAATCCTCATTTCCCCTGCGCTTGGTATATTTATGTTATTAGTGCTTTACTCTCACTTTTAATTAAAATGAAGGGCGCTGCGTGAAAAGCGGTGACCAAGAGAACGAACGAATGAAATGTGGAATAGGAGGGAACTTCCTTGAATGAGAGCTGACATTTACAGTCACCGCGTGTGCTGGACATTTTTCCAACACGAAGAGCTTCTTGTTCTAGAATAGTTTTATTTAAATTATAACTGAAGGTAGATTAGTGCAGGTAATGTTTGGATTAATGAATTAGATTAATAGGTTAACCTATTAATAATAGACAGTCTGAAATTATTACGTAATTTTCGTGCTTTATTTATTTATTTATTTATTTATTTTCATTTTTGGTACATGATAGCCAGGATCCTGGCAAGGTACAGGTCATAAAAAACAATATAGTGGTTTGCTTATAGCTAGAATTTAGTTTTAATTTAATTAAACTTTATTTAAATTTGGCTTAAAGCATTGCACTTCATCCAGGCTGTAAAAAGCAGAGGAGAGTACACATTGATGAGGAAAAAACTACTAATTTCTCAGTTTTTAAAATTAATTTTCAAAGATTTAGACAGAGCGTTAATTACTTGGACAGCAGGAGAGGATACATTTCTTTTGGATGATTCTAATCCGATCCTTGGAATGGTTACAAAAAGATGACGGCTATTATAATTATGAGATGGACTAAGATCAGATGGATTTATGATGGCATTATTAACAGCATATTTTAAAAGATATAGACAGTAGAGACAGGGCAACGTGAGAAGTTGGTTCTTGTTATAAACTTCTTTACAAGAAGGATGATTGAAAGGTAAATTAAAAATCAGTCTGACAAATTTTTTCTGCTCTATGAATACCTCTCTACTCTTCTGCTCTTCTGCTCTATGTATATTTAGGGCACCATCTTCCTTAAAGTAGATGACGAAGGGATGGATTGTGGCTTGCAATGCAGTCCATTGAAAGGACTGATCCTCATCCTGCAAAATAAAAGGATAGTTTTCTGCAAAATCACCCATTACAATAATTTCAGAATCTTTTAAAGTTTCTTTCTTCTGTTGGAGGAAAGCATTTTGTTGTTTAGCTATAAAGTCGTGGAGTCGCAGGACTGTCAGCTTTTCACAAAATTCGTCTAAAAAATCCGGTGTTTCTCTAGTTTTTACCTCAGCAACTATGGCTAAGGAACACCATTATAGGAAATGAAACAAGTAAGCATTTTTACTTCGGAAAATCCGAAGAAGGAATTTTATCGTAAAAAATTTGATGCAAAATATTATGATAAAAATGGAAAAATAGAAAAAATCGAAAATCAATTGATATATAGAAACAGAAAATTGAGCTGAAAGATTGAAAACATCTGCAAACCATCAAGATAAGAGCTAGGACCTAGGTAAGCCTTCAATACTCAGAATGTCATCAGAGTTTCCTAATCTAGGCCAAAAATCTAGGCGATCCGGTTTAGGGTACTTCAGAAGTAAGCATCATAAACGACATAATGTGTCCGCGACATTCACTATCCATCAGTGTTAATTTTTCTAATTTTTAGTGTCTTAGAGTAATTCTACGCCTACAATTTCACTTCATCGTCGCTCTCGTACGCATTTTGAGACGCTGAGTTCAAAAATGCTATCAGTTTTCGTTAAACCGGCCTAGATTTTGCGTGAATTCGAAATCACGCCTTCTTATCAAAAAATTCGAAATTCTGGAAAAAGTATGATGAGTTTTGAGCAAAAACTAATGCCGAATTAGAAATCAGCGGGTCAAAATACAAGGATATTCACGCGCGAGGGGTGAGAAAGAGGTATCTTATGATGAGAAAACCTGGTTTTACGTTCATAACAGTCGGACACACTGTGTCGTTAAGGCAAAAAAATCGTACTGCAGTGCTAGAACTACCTAACCTCACTACGGTAAAATAAATTGGACTTATAAGTACAAACTTATTTACAAACAGATACAAACATAGACAGATTTACAAACCTTAGGTGTCACCGCAAGTAACATAAAATTACAACAAATTATAACCTTTATCTTAAGTATAAATAGGCCTCAACAAAAACCAACTTGGAAACTTTGACGGTCACCAATTCGCCGAATTTTAACCTTAAATGCGTTTTACGACAAAATCAATGAAAGAACCTGCGCCTGAGGTTTCGATGCACGAGCGACTCCTACGGGTAAAAAAGAGTAACTTATGGAGGTATTGAGAGAAAAATATTGTTTTTTTTTTTTTTTTTTTTTTTTTTTTTTTTTTTTTTTTTTTTTTTAAATCAGCAAATTGTTTTTGTTTTACATGAATATGTAAATTGGTACTTTATTGGTAAATGAAATGTTTGTCCCTCACTGGTTAAGAACTAACGGAAAGCTGATTGAAATTAATCCAGTTTACATCTGAGCTGTGCGCCTTGCGGACTTCTGTGCTTTCTTCGGTTTATCCTTTAATGTCAATGCTCACCTTCATCCATGCAAAAATATAATGCACGGAAGCAATTTAACTTGCACTTAGTATTAGTATTGCAAACGCGGTATCTGCGCAAGCCATTGTATTACATTGCTCTATGGTGAGGCCAAGAAGAAGAAGAAGCCTCTCCCCCTCCCCCCTTCCTTCCTTCCCCGAGGTCCCAGGGGTTTCATTCGTATGTAAATCGTGAGAGGTGTCTCACAATCAGCCGAAGAGTCTCGTTCCAAAACACCTCATGTTTCACAGTCGACTAAATTCTCCTATTGACCGATTGCGTAATGCTAATTAACGCGCACATTGTTCCTCCATTGTCACATCGCGCACGCAGCAAAAGCTTAAATGCGTTGTTCATCGAATGTTTAATTTTTCAACGTAATCAAGGATTTCTATAAATCTCTGAAAAATTGGGGTTCACAGAGTAGCGGCGACGCGACGCGTTCAATGTGGCAACGTTGCACTCAGTCCATTGAAAGTCATGAAATAGGTCAAAATGTTGGGGTGCACACTGCTGAGTGCACCCCCTCGAATCGATATTTTTCATGGGTTTAGATGGACGAAATGCAATAACGCTACCAAATTGCACGCGCCGCCACTGGGTACACAAATTTATCACACATAATCTTTCACCTTTGCACTGAAAAAACTGGAAGTGTAAATTTTACCTTATGATTGTTCGTTTATCGTGTAGCAAGTTTGATTTTTAAAAAATGACCATCCAATTGTGAATATTAACCGTATAACTGCGTAATTATGAAGATGATTCCAAGATTCCATTATCTGTCAATGGGACAGTTGCAAGGGTCTGAAATGTTTTGTTTACTGTAAAGAAAATGGAAGTACTTGACGAGCTGAGAACAAAAATGTAATTGGCTTTTCATCAGTGGCGGCTCGTGCGATTTGGCAACAGTGTTTTTATCCCATTTAAATACATGGAAAACAATCGAAACTTGAGGAGGCTGCCAGCCTCCGCTTGAATCGATTTTTTACCTAAGTTTAAATGGGAAAAATGCATGGTTGCCAAATCTCACGGGCCGCTACTGCTTTTCATCAAGTCCTATTGCTCCGGAGATGAGATTTTAGCCCAAAATACGTCGTTTTAAATATGGGAATTTCGCGTAGTGACGTCACTCCGCACACAATTTTTTACAACTTTATATACGTGTGTATCTTCAAAAAACGGGACATTTAGAAAGAAACCAAAAGAACCATTGTTCTCAGCTCATCAAGTACCATCATTTTCTTCATACAACACACAACATTCCAGACCCTTGCAATGGGTCTGTTGCAAACTTTTGCTACAACGATAAAGAGTGTTTCATCGTAGGTAAAATCGCCCAAAAAGTCCATTGGTGGCATCAGAAAGTCATGAAATGCGATAATAAACTCACAAGAGACGTTCAATGAAATCCAAGATGGCGGTAAAATATCGAGCAACCTGCGTGCACGCACCGTGAACATATAAGGATCGCCAACGTTGACAACCTCTCAGCTTCAGAGGTTATGTGTTTATTTACGTTGTGATTGGGTGTGATCGATACTGTAAGGTTGGCTATCCTTGGATGTTCGTGGTGCATGCATACAGGTTGCTCGATATTTTACCGCCATCTTGGATTTCATTAAACGTCTCTCGTGAGTTTCATACTGCATTTCATGACTTTCTGATGCAACCAATGGACTTTTCACGCGATTTTACATGATATTGAACACCCTATAGCGCTGTAGCAAAAGTTTGCAACAGACCCATTGCCCCATTGTGGATGTTGAAAGTGAGAGAACAGAACTATGTTGGTATTTTTGTAAAATCTCGTCGGAGAAAAAGCTGCGAAGAATCCTCGCAGCTCAGCCCTTATGAAACTATTCTCGATTCAGCTGTGCTAGGAACCGAAGCTAAGAGCAGCTTTACTTTTAGTAATTGAAAATATATAACTCGATTGGAGGAATAGAAATCAAAGGCTCGATCAATTATCGCGTCATCAATCGGACCAGATTCAGACAGGCGTGAGGATGAGGCTTAGAAAAGAAGTAGGAGACAGACAGTGATTGCCGCTTTTTTTCTCTCTTTGTGAAAAGCCGCTTTGGTGAAATATTTAATGGTTATCTAAAAAAAAGAGAGTAGATTCAGGTTGAAACTGTTGAAACCTTCCTATGCTCTGTTGTCACGTCACAGTCTAAGCAAAAAAAGTGAGCGTGGCAAAAGAGCGGTTGAGAATCGACAAAAAAACATTTTTTTTTTTTTTTTTGCGGGGGGGGGGGGTAAAAAGTTAAATTTACACTTTGCAGCTTTCTATCCTTTTCCAACACTTGAGGGACCAGACAAGCAAAAAGAGAGAAGACAATCGTCAGGATCGTCAGGATTTACCTATGGTACTACTGTTTGATCATCCTTCTACTTGAAATAAATCAAGTAAAAACTTTGCCACGTACGATTTGCTATTAGAATCCTAAATTGTGAAATATTACTCTGGTAATAAAAAATTATCGTAATTAATTGTCAATCTTACAATTTGGCAACAGGTAGATGGATCCGTTTTCAGTGACATGGAAACTTCAAACTTCCATGGAATTGATGGCCAGTGATTCCGCCGTCGAAATAACATTAATCAATCCGGTCCTCATTCGCGTGACCTTTCCACTTGAATTATTCTTTCTGTCCGGGTTTTGTCGCTCAAACCAACTATAGATCCATTAAAAAGAAGCTAAAGTTAGGCTTTGACTGAATTGAGAAAAATTGCCGAGTTTCTTATGCAATAATGGATCAGTTGCAAGCACATGATTATTTTGTACTTACTTACATCAACGTTAAAATAACGATACTCTAATTTTAAACGACCGTGAAATTCACCCCACAATCAGTCATTTTTCTGCAGTCTTTCAAAAAAAGTCTCTGTCTGATACTGACTATACCGCTCGATAATATTCAGCCCTGCTTGGTATCATAAAAATTCATGGCGTTAAAATGCATGACCTAAAAATGCACGAGTTTTCTATTTGTATACTGGTTCAGCGGGTCGATCATTTACTTTATCGTTAAGCCGATCGTTAAAACTGTCTACGAGTGATTCTATTGGTCGAAAATTGTTAAACTTGGATGTTGCTATGGTAACCATCGTTAAGAGTCTCGTTTTATAATGGCTATTCATGAGTAACCTTTAAAAACGGACACTGTAACGATGGTTACCATAAAAACGACTAAGTTTTACAATATTCGACCAAGAATCACTCATAAACAGTCTTAACGATCGGTTTAACGATGAAGTAAATGATCGGCCCACTGCAGAATCATCCACATCCTCACTATTATCATCGCTCATCGCTAATGAAAAACTGTGGGTGAGTGAAATCACTCATTTTATCATATTTCAAGTATATAAATAACAATAAAAACAAAACAACCCAATCCAAGTACGTAAACCCTATTCTTATATGAACGTCTGACCAATTTCAAATTCTAATCTCTAATTTCGTCACTCGTGTGTAAACAAAGACAAGTATCATAAGAATTTAAATTCTGAAATCTTTTCTCAGCCTAACCTCAAAGACAGCCAGCCTCTTTACACCACAATAAGAATTCAAATTGACCAGTAAGGAATTGGGGTTAACCGCTCACATACCAGTGAGGCTAAACACCCAAGTTCGAAATGTCTCATTTCTTCACGCGAACTGGTAAACGAGATGGCCGTGAATTTTTTTCCCGTGAGAACACACATTTCTAGCTGCCATCGTAAAAGAAATCGTGATTTTTTGGTGTATAATACGAAATATTTGAAATCTCCAAATTATCCGCAAAATTGGGAATGGAGCTCTTGCGAACTTTTGCTGTGGGCAAATGAATAGTCCAATCTCATGTAGAGACCAGCAAAAATCACGAAAATCACACTAAGAAAGTCTAAAATTCAGTGATTGACTCACATAACTGCTATAACGGCGAGATGGTAATGGCGGTTCGACGCAGGTGCAGTCATGGGAAATTCCTGTCTATTATGTCACTTTCTCTACGGAAACACAGAGATATGTCTCAATTTAAATAGGATTCTCCCATGATACCTGCACCCAAGGTTATAGATTAAAGAGGTATGCTCATCTGACTTCGCGCCTCACAGTCAGTAGCGCGAAATTCAAAATCCAGATCCAAGATGGCCGACAAAAGCAGAAAACATTGTATACTCTTTCCAGAAAACATCGGACTATTTTCTGCTTTTCTGGAGAGGGAGCCCGATGTTTTCTGGAAAGAGTATACAATGTTTTCTGCTTTTGTCGGCCATCTTGGATCTGGATTTTGAACTTCGCGCTACTGACTTTGAGGCGCGAAGTCAGATGAGCATACCTCTTTAATCTATAACCTTGACCTGCACCTGCGTCTCTCCGCCATTGAGCCCGATTCTGAGAGTGAATTTCGTGAATTTTTAGTGTATACTCATCGTCATTCTTGAAGGTTTTTATGCAAGAATCAACTCTTCAAACACCTGTAGCAAAAGTTTGCAAGAGCCCCATTAAACAAAAGTACCCATGGATACGCGCGGTCAGTATGCGAAACTTGAAAAGATACGCGGAGGGATGATAAGAGTAGACGCATTTCGGCAGCCCTGAGGGACTCTATCCGGAACAATGGAACTTAATTTTTTTTTTCTTTTTTTTTTCCCCCTTTATTGGTTTTAGATTCCTACACAGTATTTGATCTATTTACATTATGATATACTTAACTTAATAAGATTATTTTTAAAAAATTACAGGGGTGTTGACACACCTATCTACAGGGACTTAATTAGAAACCAAAGGCATCTTTGTTCTCAGCTCATCAAGTACTTTCATTTTCTTTATAAAAAACACAACATTTCAAACCTTTACAACTGCTCCATTCAAATTTCAAGCTAGAATTGTTTTATTTTGTTGTTTTTTGTTTTTTTATCAACGAAGTTAGCTGCGTTTCCTCTTTCCGCGTCCCTATCATATCGCTGCAAGTAGAGAAAGCTCGACCTTCACTTTTTATCCGCAAAATTGTCAACTTATTATTTGTTAGTTTCATTCTTGAGTGAATCATAGAATAAACTCAGCTTATCGAACTTGTCTGCAAAATTCGTATTGGACACTTCCTCTAAGTTCTTGTTTCATGGGTGGTCTCAATGACGGCTAGCTAAATCTAGCCACTGTACTTTTTGCCGTTTGATTTTTTGTCCAAAATATCGATTCAATGAATGAGGTAGATTGCTTATCCAAGAATCGATTCTTTTACATAGATTTATTTTATCACTTCAGAAGTATAACAATCGCATGGAAATACTCAAATCGTTGATCTTTGCTTCAACTGGTTAAATCTCTGATGGACTGTAGAATGTCTTGAAATTGAAGTGTATAGTTAAAGTGTTTTGTTTAAAATAATGGGCATGTTGCACGCTTTGGCTAGAGCTTTTTAAAGTGTCAATTCGTTCGTAAAAAGCCGTAAAAATGACAATAGCAGGTTCAGCAAATACCAAAATTCATGAATAAACTCACAATTTGCGAAAAACACTAGACACTCACCCCTGTATCTTCCCACCACGTGCACGATATTTCTCGGGGTGGCGCGACACATTCAAAAAATCATGGCCGACTGTCATCACAGCTAACTTCATAAGCAAATAAACAGTAAACACTGACGGCGCCTGTTGGAATTCTTACGTCTCAATATCCTCAATTTTCTCACAACAGGTTCTGAAAGGTACGGAAACCGACATTTGTGTCGAAAAATTGTCGAAATGAAACAAAAAGCACCACGCAGGAGTTCCAAGCAATCATCATCCTTGGAACTCCTGTGTGTCATTGTTTCATTTTGCCAATTTTTTTACACAAATATCGATTTCCATACCATTCACCGTCTATTCTGGGGAATTGAGGACATTGAGACGTAAGAATTCCAACAGACGCCTTCACTGTTCACTGTTTATTTGTTTATGAAGTCAGCTGTGATGACAGTCGGCCATGATTATTTGAATATACCGCGTTAAGCCCGCGAAATATCGTGCACGTGATAGAAAGAGACAGGGGTGAATACGACGGTCTGCATTCATAGGGGCGTAAGTCAAAATTTTGCTGATTTGAGTTGTTGATTGATTTATATGTATTTTGAGCCAGTCTTTTGATCTAGATGGGTTTTCAAGGTAGATTAAAGAAGGCATGTGCAACACTCGCTCTTGCCGCCCGCAGCCGCTCCAAGCGCTAGCACTTTTGCAAAAAAATGACGTCATGCGGGTGAAATCTAGTGGCGCGCTGTTCAAATGTGCGTTGGACAGAGGAATCATTCCTAACTGTGAAGGAACATTGTTGAACTTTTAACTCTTAATTTATTAACTCTGAAAACAGAAATCTGAAAATTGACAACTTCGATCATCTTTTGCTTGACACATCCCTAACTAAAAAAATAAACACATACATTTCAAACCTCCCGCTCATGAAAATGTGACGTAGTGCGGGTGAAATCGTTCTGATTGGCTAACATGTTTTGAAGCAGCTGCGGGCGGCGCGAGCGAGTGTTGCACATACCTTCTTTAATCTACCTTGATGGGTTTTAAGACATGACTCCGATTGATTACTGTTGTAAAAACACAAATGCACCATCAAAACTTGACAAAATTAACAGATAGACCAGGCAGAAGGACTTAAGTTAGCGAGTGTCGAAAATTATGGAAAATGAGTTACGCCCCTATGCATGCCAACCGTCGAATAGTGTCTAGTGCTTTTCGCAATTCGTATGAGTTTCCTAATGAATTTTGGTGTTTTCTGTTGGTGCCATTGTCATTTTACGGAATTTTACAGATGAATCGATACTTTAAAACGCTCTAGCCAAAGTGTGCTGCAGACCCACTAGACTCGTGCGATATCGCGATTTTAAACCTATTTTGCGGACGCAAAGATATATGCTTTTCTTAATTTAGTTATTTATATTCACCCTACGTATAATTGTTCGATATTGACAAATATCTCCCGTCCGTTTGATGTACAGATCCGTTGTGACAGTGTATCGGTGTATGAATTTCCGCCGCAACCAATTATAAGTATTCAGTTGAATAATAAATCATATCCATTATTTATTCGCACCTCGTTGATTTCGCATTGTAACAACTTTTCGACGGTAAAATTTCTCTGTTATTAAAACTTGCGTCATGCTCACAGGTGTAATGAAAGCTGATGAATTTTCGATCGATTGTTAATTTGAGGAAATTGCTTTGATTAAGAGCCAGAAGAACTACCGAACCGTGAATGTTCAAGTGAATGTTTTCATCCAAAGGGAGTAATGTTTCAAAAATGTTGATTAGCTTCCGGGACGGCTTTATAACTGCAGTCAAAATTTGAGCGAATCGACAATTTCCTGTGATAAAACACGAAAGTGAGAACATTTTTACCTAAATAATAATTAAAAAAAAAAAAAAAAAAAAAAAAAAAAAAAAAAAAAAAAAAAAAAAAAAGAAAAATTGAACAAATATCATAGCTACACTTTGCAAGAATCCGCGTATACCTGACCTATGGACTTTATAGGTATTTATTTATGAGGAAAATAACTCTGCGCACACTGGATTGATTTATTTTTATTACTTATAATAGCTCAAGTAAAGCCGTGTTAATTATAGGGCCGGTTCTCCGAAGAGACGAGTGAAAGACATGATCCTCACGACCTCACCACATTTTAAAAAGGGCTTTATTATAGCCACTGGTCCTTACTTTATATAATTTTCGAAAATCTTGGGCGGGTTACAGAATCAAATAAAAAATAAATAAACTATGTTTTTTTTTTTTTTTTTTTTTTTTTTCTTCGCAATGCGTCCTTGGAAGTTGCATGTTTGGTTGTATACACCATTTTTCCTAGAATTTTGGCAATGGGGCAGTTGCAAGGGTCTATAATGTTGCGGTTTTTACATAGAAAATGAAAGTCCTTGGTGAGCTGAGAAAAAAAAAATGCCTTTGGTTTCTAGTTAAGTCCCATTGTTCCGAAGATGAGATTTTGGCCCAAAATACATTGTTTTAAATGGGAATTCCGCGTAGTGACGTCACTACGCCCACGATTTTCTACAACTTTGAACGTGAGTATCTCCAAAACCGGGGCACTTACGAAAAAACCAAAGGCACCATTGTTCTCAGCTCAACAAGTACTATCATTTTCTTTATAAAAAAACACAAAATTTCAGACCCTTGCAACTGCCCCATTGGTCTAACAGGTAACCCTATCTAATAATACTCCATGTTTGATGGTATATTCCTTGGAGGCATAGCTTTTGGACCATTCTCACTACAAGACATGAACACAGGTCGAAAATAATCTGACAGATAATCAATATCTGTTGGGTCATGTGTTATTCTATATCCTTCTTGAGTCTTCGGCTTAGTTATTGTGTTAACAGTGTTTCTTCCTGTGATTAGCCTCATCCATATTACGTTGGTTCACGATGGAATCCAACCCAATGTGCACGTTGTCATCACCATCAGCAAGCATTATTGTAACATACTTGGTTAGATTATCTCCCACTTCTAATAAGGGTATCAGGGTGAAGGGTATCACTTTGCTCGAAAATTGTAACTTTTCAACCTTCTTCTATCTGACGCTTTTAAGTGGTACCACGCAGGTCCTTTGAATTTCGCAAATTTATTTCAAAGCAAAGTGGGGACAGGAATAAAACTTTTTGAAAAGAGAAAAAAAAAACCCATATTTTCGAGACTAATTAATCCGAGCACGCACAAACTTTTTCTACGAGTACGGAGTTGAGACAAATTATTTATTGGACATACTAATTTACATTAACGATTTAACCTGCGAGTCGTTGATCAGACATCTGAGATCAAACTCTGACAGCAGTGGGGGATGATAAAACACTTTCCATGATTAGTGATACATCTGCTATAAGTCTTGAAATTTGACAACCTTGCGCTTCGATGTGTAGTTGCCATGCCGCACTCCTTATTAGTCTGTCATTCAGTCTTCGTTCGTCCGTTCAAGAACGTGACTCATTTATCCATTCATAACCCGTAAGAGACAGTTACCTGCCGTCCTGCCAGCCGCCACCCATCGTATTACGTCAAGTTAGCGTAGGTTTTATACCCGTAGTAACCATGAATGGGATCACTCATAGGATTCAAAAGCCGTAAGGCGATCTTTATCTGCATGTATATTTACTGGATTCATAGATTAGTTCGCCTTTTTTCCCCCCCTTACTCTTAACCCTTCACTGCATGATTTTTTTTTTTTTTTTTTTTTCAATGAAAAAATTATTTTTCTATTTCTTAAGCTCTACTGATACATGGAAAAATATTGAAAAAATCCCCCCCTCCCCCTTATGCCTATTAGGCCCCATAATGTGTATGTATCACCTGAGATACAACATGCAATAACGGAGAAACACTTTATCACAGAAATAAGGAAAATTCATGCAGCAATACCTTGACTCCTTCAGCTCCTTCTTTCTAGTTTTATGGTGGATGTTGTTGCTGATAATTTTATCCAATATTTAGTTGATGGAACACTTTAATTTGCAACACATATCTAGGTCGTGCGACCAATTTTATAATAAAAACACTTTTATTTAGAAAAATATTTAGAACAGATTTGTAGGTCGTACACAAAATTTTCGTTTGAAAAAACTTTCATTTCAAAAAAATATAACCTAAATTTAGGTCGCACACAAAATTTTATCATGAAGAAGCTTTTATTTGAGAAAAACATGTAGAACTTATTTCGCGCACAAAATTTTAAAAAAACTTATTTGAGAAAAATATTTGGAAAAAAAAAGAAATCAGACTCTTGATTCGTCTATAGGAAGAAAACTTCTATCACGTAGCTGCTCCTCCAAAATGAAAAGAGGTCAAATCATCAAGAATATATGAAAAAGTTTTAATACAAATTTAGTGAGCTCATTGGCGTCACTTGCAATCTGGCAACACTGCATTTTATCTATTTAAACCCATGCTAAATATCGATTCGAAGGAGTGCTCTCTGCACCTCCAATAGTCAGACCTTTTTTTATGGGGTTAAAGAGACGAAATGCAGCGCTGCTAGATTGCACGCAACGCCACTCAGTGTTATTCCTTCCTCACAGTCTGATGCAGTTTATTCCTTGCAGTCCTGATGAGTTATTGATATAGCTGCTGTTTTTAGTATAATCAATGGTATTTTTCAATTCAGCGATGATTCCACCGGTTGAGGAAAGATTACACCGTTCAGTTCAGTACGACTACTGCACGGAAATACACTGATCTGTAATCTTTTCTCAATCGGTGGAATCGCCGTTTCACTATTAAAATATCCGCAAGTTTTTTAAAGTCATGGAAGACTCTGCCGGCTGAGAAAAGATTACAGATTAGTGTTTTTTCATACAGTACAGTCATACGCTGAACTGAAATGCGTAATCTTTTCACAATCGGTGGAATCATCGGTGAATTAAAAAATGTCATTGGTTATACGCAAAACTGCAGCATTGGTTATTGATGATATCATTGATATTGCACTGCTCGTTTTTTAACATTTTAAAAGTAGATCGATCACTACGTGTAATCCTTTTTCGCGGTACTCTGTTTTCCTTATTTTTGAGGCACTCAAAAACATTGTTTATGAATTGTTTGTATTTTTTTGTTTGTTTTTATGTTTTGTTTGTTTTTAAATTACTTGTTGTTGCTAAAATGTTCGGGTTTTGGGACTATACTTTTACTGTCAATGAGGGCTGAAATAGGTAACGTAAATGTATTCACGCGGATATGTTTATCCAGATCGGGTGAAAGAGCTTCGTCCGGAAGTTACGCTAAAGTTACGATCCTCATAATTGAGATTTGATTATAAGTCTAGCACATCTCAGTTTTGAGTAGACCTGTACCCGGAATCTTATTGTTAGCCCAAATCAAGAACTTGTTTCTTGAAATTCTGAAATTACAAACGTTTTGCAGTGTAGAGGATTACATTCTCAATGCAACACTTTTTGTGTTTTGAAGGATGAAACTGAAAAAAGCCAAAAACTACAACTCAACTCCGCCTTGCAGTAATTTAAAGTGAGTACTAGCCTCGGCTGTCCTAGGAGTCTGGAGTTGAATGTCTTTAGTCTCATTTTTTCGAGATTCAATTCAAAGTTTTCATTTGGGATTTTCTCTCTATACTGCAGCGGTTCCCAACCTTTTTTGGTCGCGGACCACCAATCGAACGCTCGGTGGAAGCCACGGACCACTTCTTGAAAAAATGAAAAATCGATGCACATTGCACTTGTAAATAGACAAATTAGCAATTTTGATAAGTTTCATTTTAGAAGTAAAAAAACAATTGAAATCAATTAAAAAAAAAAAACTAGAATCATAACCTGCAAAAAGTTACCGAAAAAAAACAACCACAACCTTGCTAATAACAGCTGATCACATGAATCGAAAGCTCGTAACGCAATGCACAATGAAATGTCATAAATGACAGTTGCTTCTAATGCATTGCTGACACGAACCATAAACATTTGTAATCAATTTTTACTGAGCCTCCATTCTTCATCCCTTAGACATATAATGCATAAGCATGACACAAAAGTGACACATACATTTGAAATAGAGGATTGTGGAAGATTTATATAAATAAAATGAGCCGAAAAGGATTAAAAAAGGGCCAAATAGGGAGAAAATAAATAAGTGGATATACTCGGAATAAATTAGAAGAGGCACTAATCAATCAGAAGCGACCATTTTAATATTTGAGAAATATACTCAACATTGACCGGTTAATCAATCAATAATTACAGTTCAATTTGACCAGTTACCCAATCTGTCAAAAAAAAAAAAAAAATCCTACCGTGCGGAAAATCATCCGACATTCAACATAAATCAACAACGCAAAAAAACCGGCAACAGTAAATTAAAATTTACCAATATATGTATTTGCTGAAATATGTATTTGCTTCAGCAAATACCGTACAGGTTTTTTTTTTTGGGGTCAATGGAGGGGGAAATAACTAACCTGCCCTAGTGGGAGCGTTGCGGCTGTGACTTCTCCACTAGCTCATCAATGTTGGGCTCGATTGTAGGGAGCTGAATCCGGAGCTCTGGCTCTGCGTCATTCAGACGATTTCTGTATTTGTTCTTTGTGTACAATAGTGCAGAAAATGCTGCTTCCGAAAGGTATGTTGTTGGGAACGGTAAGAGTACACGGAGTGCTTTGTCTGCTATTTGGGGAGCTTCTCCTCGCATATTTGCCCAAAACGAGATTAGCGGGAGCCGATCAAATTCTTGCCACCACACCCCCTGCGTTGAAAGATCCAGCAATTCGCCTTCTTCTTCTTCAACAGTCAGTCCATCCAACTCATCTACTTTTGTTGATAAGGGGTTTTTTATCCAAGAAAGTTTGGCATCCGGTTTAGGGAAATTTCCACGGAAAATTTCTTGCAGGTTCGCCAGGTGACTGCAATCAGACTTCCCACTGCCTTATTCAATGTTTCCTCATTGGACTGTACTAATTCGAGAAGCTCTGGGAAGGCCTCAAAATTGTTTTTTTATGCACGTTTGCGCCTATTTTGTTGTTTCTTGATCATTCCCTCAATTTTTTCTTGAACGGAGAAAATGTGTTTATCTGGACCTTAAAGTTTCAAGCAGGGCTGCCAGATCTGGGGAAAAATCCCCAGATCTGGGGATTTTTTAAGAAGTCTGGGATTTTCTGGGGATTGGGGATTTTTGACCTATTTCTGGGATTTTCTGAGGATTTTTTTTCGAGCATATGATTTATTGAATTTTTTGGATTTTCTGAGGACTTTTTTTTTAATATCAATAATTTACTCTTCTTCCTTCAATTTACGTACCTATTACTACTTCAGTTGTAGGACTTCTTTGAAAATCACGATAATTTTCGTAGAAAATCATTTCGCGCAAAATTTCAAGTCTCCGTTATATCACATTTTTTCGACATTTTTCAAAAAATCTGGGATATTCTGGGGATTTCCCCAAAATCTGGGATTTTCTGGTGATTTTTTTAGGAGAAAAGTCTGGGGATTTTTGTCCCAGATTCTGGTGATTTTCAATTTTCGAATCTGGCAGCCCTGGTTTCAAGTTCAGCTCGTTCAAATGTGAGAAAATATCAGCCAAATATGCAACTTTTGACAGCCAATCTAAGTCACTCATACGATCTCGCAGGTTGAAATTCGTGTCTACAAGAATCATGTTTTCATCCTTCAGTTCGGAAACTCTTGTTTACTTTGCCTTTGGACAACCAAAATTTGGAAAGGTCTTCGCGGACCACCAAAACTCAGTCCGCGGACTACCGGTTGGAAACCACTGCTCTACTGACTTGTCCTTCGACCAGTTTTCACGCAATTTTCTTTAAACTTCATCGAATTAAATTATATAGGAATCAATAAGATCTTGAGGAATACTCCGACAATACTCTGATTTACTCCGCTAAGACTAAAGAACCATCCCACGGCTCAGAGGAATACATTTTAGGAGACAGTAAGTCTTTGTCCGAACTGGGTACATGAAGCTGTTTTCTGTACTTATTAAGGCAGTCTAGAGTACCTATATAAAGAGAGTATAGCCGTCTGTGAATCCTACGCTGATTGGCTGCGATATTTTAGGCGTTCAAGGAGCTCTTAGGGCCCAATTTCAAGATAGCCGACCGGGTCGATCGTGTAACCGTTGTAACCGTTGAACATTTTTTAGCGGCAAACGGTCATCAAACTCACCGTTCACCAACACCGTTTTCATCAACGATGTAACATAACCTCAAACAACACGACCTCCGCCATCTTGAAATTAGGCCCTAAGAGCTCTCATGATCGCAGATGGCCATACTCTCCCTATATAGGTACTCTAAGGCAGTCAACCCCCTTTTTCATGAGTGGAGTAACTAATATGGGTACCTTGTTAAAACCTTTTTCATTGACATTGAACAAACGCTAGCTCTTATTATCGCATCTTGTTTCAGGCTATCGCGATCAGTTTTCTTTTTATCAGCTAACTGATAAAACTGATTTCATTTTAATTTAATGCTGCTGGTTACATTTTAACGTCCACTCATGAAGTGCTGTGCTGCCACAAGAATAACTTGATGAACCTTCGGATGTTAAAATTAAATACTCTGGTCTAGCTTTCTAAGGCGCTTGCTTTTATGATTTTTTCCATAAACGGAAAATCAATTAAATACAGTCATTTTCTAATGCAACTCTTTTTTTCCTATTTTGCAAAGGTTCAGAAACTGGCGAAATCCTGAACGACTCACGAGGACGTCGCAGGAGAATTATTTGAGCAATGACCGAGGAAACGTAAGTTCTATCAACAAATTATTGTTTCTAAGTTCTAACCCCTTTCTTAAAGCAGCTTTGTGATGAAAAGAATGACGAAGTGCCTTCATTTTGAACGGACGCAATTAGATATCCGGCGTGTAGGAACAGTTATCGCTTGCTGCGTCAGTTCTAAAGGATGTTCCTAAGCACTGTACGGTCACAGTTGGCTCAGAGCCTTTTCGACCTACAAGAATCTTTTACGAACCTCGAAGATATACTTTGCGTCAAAATACGTTCCCTACGGAAAGCTCCGCCGTCTTATTTTATGAATTTAGTTCATGATTGAAATTTGATCATCAATGAATGTTAATGTGACGGAAGGAAACAGAAGGAATCTTTCGGGGACGGTTCACTGCATTTATAGGTGTCATTTCATGTTCCCTCGTTTTATGAAAGTGAAAAAGACTTGGAAGAAATAAACTAACTGATGAACCTCTAACTCTGGGTCTTAATGGAGTCCATTTGTTTTACTTTTTCTGTTTTTCTTGTCAAAATTTTCATTTGAACATTTTCCTGTGGAATGCTTTATCTAACCATATTTTGTCTGGGAGTGTTTAAACGTCGATAAATCGATCCATCAATTGGAGGCAATAGTTTTCCCCCTTTCTCATGAAAAAAATCATGATGTGTGTAAAATTTGTTGAATTTGTTGAAGCTGTTAACATGATTTTTCTTTGCATTTTTTCGAGGGTTCAAGATTGAATTTTGGATTTTTGAGGGCTTCTATGATTATTTACTTTACCACGTGTAACGTCCTTTCTTGTAGAATTTAGTGCGCGACATTTTCCTTGCCCAAGTTGACCACATTTTTAGTCAAGGCAATACTACGCATCTCTGCAAACTGAAAAATGCCTCCCGGCAGGCCGGTAAGACGAAGTAGATTCCATGCTTGGTTAAATCCTTTTTTCACAAATTTAAATATAGGTTTTTTACATCGTTCATTAGTTTATTTTAACACTTACCAATTATTTGAGAATTACTTTCTGCAGCATCTTTTACAAACAAAGCAACGCAGTTTTCTTTTGGAATATCGACATTACTTTCAATGAAAATTGTTTTAGCTGTTATCAAAATTTCGTAGCCTTTTCGTCGCACAATTTTACTATACAGCTATAGAGAGGGCCTATTCAAAAATTAAATTAATTGAAAGTAAAGTTTGGAGCCTTTAAAAGTTCCAAAATAGACTCACAAACTGAAATATAAAGATGGCGGTCAAATGAGCAGGTCATACATGGACCCATCTAGTAGCAGTTTTATGGGACCAAATAATGTTTAGTCCCTGCAGTGTGCGCCTTTTGAATTGCGTGCGGTTTCGACCAATCAGAGAGCTTACGGACGTCACGTGACCGTGCGTAAGTTACTAGTAAGTCGATGGGACTCCCCCATTGTGACTAGAGTCCCTTGATGGAAATATTGTATAGGGAGTGCCGACACGAGCTCAACGAGTTGTGATTGGTCGTTGGTTTTAGGCTCTCACGGAGTCGAGCAGGAGTCGACGACATCGAAGGCTCCGCGAAAGGAGCCGATTCGTAGAGGAACGTATGGGAACGGACCGGAATGCCGGCAAATCCGCCAGTCCACCACTGGTCCACTGTCGAACTTAACCTTCGAATGCGTTCACGCGGTCGACAAAATCGACTCCTGTCAAAATGCATAAAGCGTCGTGTCGGTACTCCCTATACAATATTTCCATCAAGGGACTCTAATTGTGACCCGCTCATTCGACGCATTTATCTTTGAATTCTGTCAAATGCATTTATTGAGTTTAAGAGAGAGGACTTTTCGGTGGAATTCAATGTGATTTTCACGCGATTTTACTCGCGAACTAGCCCTCCTTAACGCTGAAGCAAAAGTTTGCTACAAACCCATTATACCGCTCAAAGTTTTGAAATTAACATCATAAACACTCAAAGGGGGGAGGAGGCTTTTCAGAATTCTTGTTCGAAACTTATGACACAAAAGACGTCTGAGAGAGACGCGAGAGCTGGAGGCTGTTGCAAGTCGAGTGACCGTGAAGACTTAAACGATTTTGGCGCGATCGCGGTTGCGCTCGACGCGCCGCGCAGCGTCCGTCACCCGTCACGTCGCACAGTAGTTCGGTCTACAGCCACTTTTCATTGGAGAACGGGGTTTATTCGGATTCAATGAGAAGAAAGATTAAAATTGGTTAATCAGAAGCTAGTTCAATGAGTGAGAGATTTGCAACGACCTATTGGACGCTGCTGGTTCAAGGTGGAAATAACTGCCACTTGTGTAAGTACTTTCTTTTGGATATTGAAGGTCTCGCCAGTGGCGGCTCGCCAGGTGACGCAAGTGAGGCGACAGGGAGCCATCGTCTCACATTTTTTGATGGGGGAGAAAGAAAGAAAAATTTAAAAAAAACTTAAAAAGGTTAAAATGGTTATTATTCTATCTTTCTTCGTTTCAACAGGCCAAAACGTGTGAATGAAACATAGAATTTTCAAAAAAGTTTAGGTGTAAAGCGTTTCAAAATAAATCCTGTGCATCTCTCATTTTCGTCGCCTCACCTCCACGAGCCGCCAGTGGGTCTCGCCCGAACAGCTCTGAAATTTCACGTATTTACCAAGAATTACAAAATTACCTGGATTGAAAGATTTCCAAGGGTTTTCATTTTGAGAATCCAGCTCTCCTAAATACATTTCTACCGTGGTAGCAATAGCAAACCTGATGGTTCAGTGGGATCAGTAAAATGGTAATGCATTGCTTTTGCACGACTGTTCGAAAAGTGACCGGTATCAGTAGAAACCAAACCAGTAGAAAGCAAAGAAATTGAAAGTTCAAAATGTTATTATTGTGGATGTTTTGCATCAGAACTCAATTTCAGATATCATGAGGCGATTTCATTGAAATTTTCCGTCATAACAGCTTAGACATTTTGAGGCGCATATCTTCTTATGCAGTGTACCTGCAGTTCCTTCTACGTAGTATCACTCAACGCTTCCAAAGTTGTGGTCCGCCTGAAACTTTCGCTGCTTATTTTTCCAGCGATCTTTTCTAAGAAGCTGTGACGTTTCGTGGACCCTTCTAACACATTTTGTCTCTCAGCTTATAGCCATGGAATGGATTGCTAAAGTTCAAGTTCGAACAAGCTCACCTCATCTCAACACAGAAGAAAAAAATTGCTGATTTAATATTTAAAGTGTTGATAAAGTTCCCGACATGTTCTAAATGCTGATTGTACATTTTTAAAATGCTGATTCAACATTTAAAAATGCTCATTTAACTACGTCCATGGTTAAGTCGGCATTTACATAGTGTAAAAGCAGCATTTAGAACATGTCGGACACTTTTTTTCACATTTTAAATGTTAAATCAGCATTTTTTTTCTGTTTTCAGTTAAGTTGATCGATTTCATGGGTTTAAATGGTTGAAAGGCAACTCTGCCAGATTTAACGCAACGCTACCGACTGAAAATTTGCATGAAAAGCAAGTAATTTTTTTTCTTGTTCCATAAGATGTATGAGTTAACTCAATGTGTGTCACGTCGCGTCGAGTCGGTCAGCAACGGTAAGCAAAGCAGTGCGCTCCGAGCTTGTGGATCAGTGTAGTGTGGCAGAGCATGGGTGTGGAAGGAGGGGGTGGGGGGAGGGGGGTGAAGGGCGGGGAGAGGGAGGGGCGCGGGTTTCCGCGTAACGTCCTCCCGTTGTCTGTCCATGCCCGTTCATTCATAATTCATTTGGTGTGTGTATGACTTCGATTCCGATCAGACTCAGGCAACAAGAGACCAAGAGTGTGCCCCCAGTGCTCCCGGCCCCCCTGAGGTCTGACCGTCGCCGTCGAGGTCTCCACGATCTCTCCCACCCAGAAAAAGACTCACTATCTATCAGAGGACTATCAATTCTTTCCGCGTCTGCGCCTCTAGTATCTATAGTTCCTCTATTACTCATACGGAGCTTATATGCGTCATTTCTTTGGTCTTTGGGCACTTTTCACACTTGCGTAATGCGTAACTCTCCTATGTGGAATGCTGTGTGTTTACCTACATACTATCGACGAATTAAAGATTGTCACGAGGTTTTCACTAGCTACCCTATAGACTATAGAACTCAGCAACATCAATTCTATCACCTTCCGGTATGGCAGGGGCCCGCTTCCGTTTCCTTTCAATTAAGACCTCTTAACTCTTTTGTGGTGAAAATTCATCGAAAATTAGTTTACGCGCAACTGCAAATTTTTTGCTAGGGCTGACTGGTAACAATTTTTTAACTCTTGTAACTGCCTTACCTAATGTTTGCTTGCAAGAGTATGATCCCAGCATAGTTGGAGTACTTAGCCGATCCATCTGTGCTTCTTTCTTTTTCTTGCTTCGATACAGCTGTCTTCTCTCTGTCTCCATCTTGGTGTTTTCAGCGTTCTGGTGTTGAGTCAGCAGTCTTTCTTTTCTTTTCTTCCTTCGTTGTTGATCTCTTTTCCGCTCTTCTATCCGGTGGGCCTTGTAACGCACCTCATCCACCTTCAATTTTCTACGACGTTTGCGTTGCCGCTCAACACCATCCATGTTAACATACAACCTATAAATAAATCAAAAATAAAAATCAATGGAACTCTTCAATTAGAGACAAGAAGTGGTGCATCAAAAATACCGTGCTATGACAATTTTATAGTAAACAAATACAACAAAATAAAACAAATACCAATAATGTGTCCCACCCGAGACTTGTCCCACCCGTAACATGTCTCACCCGTAACACTGTTTCCACCAATAGGAGTTGATTAAAAAAATAAAATAAAAAATATGCAGGGCTCAGTTATGATTAGTTTGCTTAAGTGTTGAACTTCTACAGAGTTATGTGAAAAAACCCATATTTTTTGTGACGGGTGGGACAAGAAAACCCGCACATTTCAAAACAACATAAAACTAATACTACTTACTTTTAAAGCTCCAAACCAAAGAGTAAACAAGAGTCGCAATTGAATGGAGGGCTTGCGTGGTCAATGTAGATAAGGGATCCGAACGCGGGCTGTCCTCTGATTGGCTGCAACGCCTGGAGCAAAAATGACTCGGGGTATAGGGAAACTAACACGGGATTTCCGTTCCGGGGCGTTTATCTCGAAACCAAAGGAAAATCGCATCAAAACAATTTATACGAGTCAATTCAGCTGATTATTCCGAACAATTTGATAGGTCATAAGTGCCACTTTATTACAAATTCGGAAAGACTGTTTCAGTTTAAAAGTACGCACAATAGTGTGATTACATGCTTGGCGTGTGTTCGAGCAGTGTTTGAGTAACTCACTATTGTGCGTACTTTTAAACTGAAACAGTCTTTTCGAATTTGTAATAAAGTGGCACTTATGACATATCAAATTGTTCGGAAAAATCTGCTGAATTGACTCGTATCAATTGCTTAGATACGATTTTGCTTAGGTTTCGAGATAAACGCCCCGGAACGAAAATCCCGTGTTATTTTCCCTATACCCCGAGTCATTTTTGCTCCAGGCGTTGCAGCCAATCAGAGGCCAGCCCGCGTTCCGATCCCTTATCTACGTTGACCACGCAGGCCTTCCATTCAATTACGACTCTTGTTTACTCTCTGCTCCAAACTCTCCAAAGTTGTTCCTTAGCACCAACTTGTTTGTTTGTAAACTTAACCTCAACTCTTGCACATGGACGGAAAGCAAAAACAATGCTACCAACTTACCACTTTTTCAACAGAAGATTCACTTGCAGCACTAAAGTCACTGAACTATTGAAAATAAAAGAAAAACTTGAAAATAAGCGCACAAACATATATATTTCTGTAAACTAGACGTAATACTGCGTTCGAAACTTTGACTAAATTTTAAATTGGAGTGTAACAATATTTTACCCCTCAGGTTGACCTTAGCCTGGAATGACCCTACACTGTTTTATGAAACTGTGATGTTGTGTCCAATCCCGCGAAGATATTCTAACTGATTTACCTCTTCTTTGTGGTATTTGTAACGAGCTGCAATGGAGCTGTTGCAAACTTTTGCTACAGGCTTATTAATAGTTGAAAAAGGGGTAATACCCAGTAAAAATGACGATTAGCGCACTAAAAAATCACGAAATCCACTCCTAAACTCACAAAATGCTTTTAAACAGGAGGCCGTAATGGCGGCCGGGGCCGCGGTTTTCATTGGGGTTCCCTATCTTCAATCAGCGCCATCTACACGAGGTGTTCTCGCAACACCACACAAGAAGAAGAAGAAGCATACAATTGCCATAAGAAAACCGCGGCCTTGGCTGCCATTGCGGTCTCGCATTTAAAAGCATTTTGTGAGTTTAGGAGTGGCTTTCGTGATTTTTTAGTGCACTAATCGTTATTTTTACTAGGTATTACCCCATTAACAACTATTAATAAGCCTGTAGCAAAAGTTTGCAACAGCTCCATTGTCAGCAATCTTGCATTCAACTCTTCGTACTTTTGGGCCTACCTTTTTCCTCACTTTCTTTCTATCGCAAATACTTGCTTTTCCGTATCAACGCGTTCTTTTCTTAACGGGCGTAACAAACAGTTTACAGATGGTACAAGGACGATGCTTTCCAACGAGCGTTTGAAAGCGATTATGCCACTCCTCTGTTGCATTATTGGCTTGCGGACCACATTTAGGAGGAGTTTATTAGCTGTGTTTCTACAGCTGGAAAGTCTAGGGGAAAAAACCCTGTGGGTATAGCATCTCATGAGTTTAAGTCCTTGAAGGACTTGTGTCGGCGACTTTAGTCTCCAATAACCACGGTTCCATTGGACCTCGATCCTTCCACTCTCAAACCTCAAGACTGGGCCCCAATTCACTGCAGGATTTATCCTTTTTTTCTTTTTATTGGCCCCCAAAAATTAATGCCTTGGTGTAAAAATTTGTAAAAATAAATAAAACGGAGCATTCGATACGATTCACAACCAGGCGTCTTGTTGCGTCACGGTCGCTCTGCCGCGGCCTCGTAGACTTGTATTTTATTTTTATTATATGTATTATTATTTTTGGTGAATAAAAATGTTCGTGCATAAATCTCGTGCATACTTTTACGATACCCTCGTGACAGTTTTGGCGAGTATCAGTCCGTGCCGATGTATTTTTTTTTTTTTTTTTAAAGTGCCATTTGGTTTAATTTTATGCGAATATTCTTTTATCTATCTCTGCTCAAGTGGACCGGCCGCGGCCTGAACCAGTACCATCGGCCGAAAAATGAGCCGATCCCTCCCGTGCAAGAAATGTAATTCCCAAATCCCGATTCCAAGAAAATCGCACTTGAGATCAGTCTGATGTCCACTGCTTTAATGGATCAGTTTCTTTCCTTGAAATCATAATAACATTTATTTCAGGTATCTGATGCTGTCGGCCATCATAAAACCTCAATTGCCTAAACTAATGGAGTGTTCCAGTGTTGCCATAACGTGTGCTTTATTTATAAGGTTGTGCTAATCGTATAGTATTGGTTTGATCTGAAAATTTTGCTGCCGCAAGCTTTGGTGAAGCCAACCTATATGGGCTCAATGGCTCTTATTTATTTTGCCGCTGCTGCTGTTGTTGTTGTTGCTGCTTGATTTTTCCTTACAGTTACTTTTATTGTAGCTGCTGTTGTTGTTATTGTTTCCGCTATGCGGACGCCTGAACGTGGCCCTTCGGTCATCGTTGAACGAATTTAGAAGGGGGGCAGTCGGCCAGAGCCCTTCCTTAAACTGCCGCAACCATTTTGTGGCCACTTCCTCATCGAACCCCGCGATTTTCAGCGCATGGCCGAGGATGATGTTGGGTGGGGTGGGGGGGGGGGGGGGGGCTCAGCTCCCCAACGTGGTCCTTGATCCTTTCTACAAGGGAAACATGCTTTTCTAATATGACGTCATTATCAATCAAAGAGTACCAGCAGCTCTGGAACGCCATTTTCCCCCCTAAATGTACAGGGTGAGCCAGAGCACCCGTACCAGGCATTTTTCTCGAAAACTACTGAACCAAATGATTTGAAACAAAAAAGTCAGATAGGGAATCGACCCCAAATTTTTCATTTTTGATATTTTCAAAAGCCCCCGACAGCCCCTTGGGGCGTATTTGGGGGGGGGGGGTTCAAACACATTTTTTAAGTTTTCTCAAAGAAACCTCAATAAAAGTAAAAAAATTAGTTTATAATCTTTAAGAGTATAAACTAATTTTTTTACTTTTATTGAAGTTTCTTCGAGAAAACTTGAAAAATGTGTTTGAATCCCCCCAAATACGCCCCAAGGGGCTGTCGGGGGCTTTTGAAAATATCAAAAATGAAAACTTTGGGGTCGATTCTCTATCTGACTTTTTTGTTTCAAATCATTTGGTTCAGTAGTTTTCGAGAAAAATGCCTGGTACGGGTGCTCTGGCTCACCCTGTATAATACAATAAAAACAGCACACAACACTGATAGAGAAATCACACGAATTTAGAAGGAGGTCAGTCGCAGTCGGCCACAGCCCTTCCTTCCTCTGCTTCAACCATTTTGTGGCCGTCTCTTCGTCGTACCCCTCGATTTCCACCGCATTGCCGATGATGATATTGGGGAGGCTCGGCTCCCCAACGTTGTCCTTGATCCTTACTACAAGGGAAACATGCTTTTCTAATATGACGTCATTATCAATCAAAGAGTACCAGCAGCTCTGAAACGCCGTCCCCTCCCCCTATTTGTATAATACAATAAAAATAGCACACAACACTGACAAAGAAATTACAGGATATTGACCGGTGAGACGGAGACGTAAGACAGGCCAAGATTCTGTGATTCCGGGCTCTTATCATTCTGCCTCCAAGCGCTCTTATCATTCTACTTCACTTAAGATTTTATTGCTTCAATGTAGTTGAGGTGACAAATAATTGCGAGTATTTAATTTCCGCAATAACTCAACTGAAATCAAAACAATGCAACTAAATGCAAAAAGTGCGGTAGTTTGTATAGTTGTATGTATACATTAGAGCTGATTTGGTCACATGGCACAAATACTATCTCACTAAAATGATACTTAATTTTTTACTTTGACAACTCAACAATTTTATTATTTTCAATACGTTTCGTGTGATTAAACGAATTCTGGGCGCTGAACAATGACCGCAAGTGTTTTGTGGTGCTGTGGAAAACGCGGCGCAAAGTGACATACAACGCGCACGAAACCAAATTTCAATTAAAACCTTAAACCGAACGATTTTCAAATACGACGTATTAAAACGATGAAATAATAAAAATCTAAACTGTCTACAAAACGAGAAAAAATATTAAAAGAAAATACTTACAAGAAACTGGCAACTAACAACGCGAACTTAAAGAACAAAGAGGAAAACCGTTAACGCGATAATCACGCGTGCTCAACTCGACGGCAGATACTTTTGGGTAGTGTTCTTGAATTCATCCCTTCATTTGTCTCGATGCAGAAAAGGTTATGAATAGCAGCATTTTTCAATATACATAAATATATACTACATCACAGGATTAAGTAATCTTTTTTGCACGGATGTAGTAAATGTTTGAATTCTAGAACGCTGCCTATGTAAGGTAAACACCCCAGTAGCCGGCACCCCTAAAATTTGCACCAGTACCCGGCACCTAGTTTTCACAATGTGAAAAACATTAGTTCAGGGGCAGTTTTGGTGTTTTGCGTCTTTTTTTTCGAATGTTTCACACTTGAAGTCTCAGAAAAAACCACACAAAACACCAGTATTGCCACCAAACTAATAGTTTTCACACAGTTAAAAATGGGTGCCGCCGTGCCGGGTGCTGGTGCATATTTTAGAGGTGCCGGCTATTGGGGTGTTTACCTTACTTACCCATAGATATAGTCGATCAAAATACTGGAAAGTCTGGGGCGGGTTAATTTTAAAGGGGTGATTCTTTAAAGTGATCGTCTGAGCTAAACGGTTCATTAATACTATGAAGCAGTTGGCAAGGGTCTGAAATTTTGTGTTTGTTACAAAGAAAATGATAGTACTCGATGAGCTAAGAACAATGGTGCCTTTGGTTTTTTCATAGGTGTCCCGGTTTTGGAGATACACAGGTGTAAAAATGTAATAAAAAATCGAGTGCGACCACTAAGCGGAATTCCAATTTAAAACAATGTATATTGGGCCAGAATCTCATGTTCGGAACGCTTGGACTTAATGGGGCTCTTGCAAAATTTTGCCATAAGCAAATAAATAGTCAAATCTTATGTAAGGACCAGCGAAAATCACGAAAATCACAGTAAAAAAGTATAAAGTTCAGTAATAAACTCACACAACTGCTATAATGGCAAGATGGTAATGGCGTTTCGACGCAGGTATCATGGGAGATGCCTGTCTATTTTGTCACTTTCTCTACGGAAACACAGAGATATGTCTCAATTTAGATAGGAATCTCCCATGATACCTGCGTCTATCCGCTATTAAGCCCGATTCTAAGAGTGAGTTTTGTGATTTTTTAGTGTGCTCATCGTCATTTTTACAGGTTTTTATGCAAGAAACAACTCTTCAATCCCCTATAGCAAAAGTTTGCAAGAGCCCCATTAGAAACCAAAGGCATATTTGTTCTCAGTTTATCAAGTACTTTCATTTTCTTTATAATAAACACATCATTTCAGACCCTCTCAACTACATACTCCATTTTTAATGTGCGCGTCGTTATTTTTGCGGTATTTTACAGGTAGCAAAAATGCGTCACCAGGAAGCTGATTTTGCTCTTTTGGATGAGATAAGACGAGATAGCGCGAATCGACCAATCCCATTGGTTTAAACGGCGTCATGTGACAGATTCCGAGTCATTTTAGGCACGAAGTCATTCGGTCTGGAATGAACGACTAAAACGACTTCAAAATAGTCACGTGACGCCGTTTAAACCAATAAGAATGATCGATTCCCGCTATCTCGTCTCGTCTCGTCCAAAAGAACAGAATCAGCCCCCAGAGTCCCAGACTCTCTCATTATGAAAACACCTTAGTGCGAGTTATTAGCAATCATCAATTCCACGCTCCCTCGGTCTTTTTAAAAATATCTTGTTTCATTATAATTAAAAACCAAGAATTGCTATCTCGTATTGTGAACAAGTTTTTTATTAGTCTGATCAAGAAAAATGTTTATTTTCTGATACACTCTTATCGGTTATAGGTCACGCTTGATAGGAACCAAAAGGTAAAAATAAAGTTCCGTTCGAGTGTTAAGAGTACGATAGAATGATGGTAATTTCGGCCGAGGTCAAGATTTCATGTAATTTCAAGTTCAAATCAGCAGATCGCAAGTTTTGAAAGTTACTGTTGGTTTTTTTTTTCTTTATTTTTTTCCTCCTCTTTCCTCCTCCATCTTTAATCAAAACTATACTTAGGTAACATTTTCCTTGTAGTTGAATTTCACATTTCTCCACCGTGACTAAGAGCCAATTGAGAACAATCATGCATCTTAATCGGATCGAGTCGATGGTTTGAATCTTAATGGCCTATTAGGAGTTGTGATCCCGACTAAGTGAAGTGGCTCGATGTCTATCTCTGTGCAAATGAGCCCGATATTTCATGAGGTAGGCCCGCGGCTTATTTTCTTCATATAACAGTGCCACTTCATTTGATCAGGAAGATTCATGGGCGGCTTTTATGGAGGTGGGGGGGGGCTTAGAAGATATGACCTTTTTGTTGTTTTTATCTTTTGGTCACCAATCTCGGTCAAGGGCTTAAAATTTACGTGCGTGCGTGTGCGCACGCTCGCTGTGTACGAGTGCTTGAAATCGTATTTTAAAGATAGTTTGACCCAGTACCGTTTAGTATCATTTAGTACCATTTAGTACCATTTAGTACCATTCAGTATCATGTGCCAGTAGGTACCAGCAAACGCAAAAGTTTTGGACAGTCAAGAGAGTGCTTATAAATAGCAGAATATTGCTTTAATTACACAATAAGAATTCGTCACTTATCTCGCTTTCTTAACTGCCAAAACGTTCGCGTTCGCTAGTTCTTACACTGTCGGTGGGTTAAACAATAATGTTAGCCGACATTTTTGTTTTTGCGTGTGTATTTTTTATTCAAAAAAGGAGAGAGAGAGAGAGAGAGAGAGAGAGAGAGAGAGAGAGAGAGAGAGAGAGAGAGAGAGAGAGAGAGAGAGAGAGAGAGAGAGAGAGAGAGAGAGAGAGAGAGAGAGAGAGAGAGAGAGAGAGAGAGAGAGAGATATTACAGATTAAGTGGATAAAACAAAATAAGGTATCACTGCTGAATCAGATTGGTTAGATAAATACTTATCAGACTCTCTGAAAAGCTGGGCAGGAGGAGAGCGTCATATTGGTTATGGTGCCGAGCGCTGTCCCTCGGCCCTAAAAAAAACAAAATATCTTAATCCGTCACTGACCTTCCATCAATAAATTTGTCGAATTTATTTCTGAACTCTCGTTAGAGTGCGACCTTAGTAAAAAGATCGGGGAAGATAAATATCGGGAGCATGGTAAATTGACTGAGTCTAACTTAGGGACTTGGATATAATTGATTATTTTGATGACGGAATTTAAACGGGAAACTTTGAACGCCTACAACCGCAATGCTGGAATGCTCATTAATTATAAAAGTGCGATCCGTCAATTCTAAAAGAAGAAGAAGAATAGGAGGTACAAGAAGAGGTAGAGAAGGGAGTATTGCCTGAAATTAGAATAAACTGAATAATGCCCCGCTAATCTTCTCGAAATGTTTAATCTCCTTCATTTTCTGGCGCAAACTGCGGAAAAGCAGTTAAAAAGTTTACCGGCTCTTATCATCATTCTATATCCAGTTTTAATATCTTATCATGTTTTCGCCGATCTTATAATAAACTCGTCGACGTTTTTAGACTTTTCGTCTTTCTCTGCTTGTTTAATATCGTTATTTTCTTTTACTTTCACACGATTAAATCATTTCCTCGTTGTCTTTTCTCAGCGCACTCAAAGTTAGTTTTCGACTTTCCGAGCTTGTAAGTGTAAAAACTTGAAAGTTACATCGAGGGAGAAATTTGTTTGAGTATTATAGAATATAGGTTCCCCCTGAATAATTCCCTGCCGTTTCAATAGACATTATTGGTGGTTAGGCTGGAAAACGTTGTTGAATCTACTGTTACGAACTTGGGACTTTAAGGACTACTATTTCTGTGATCGATGCTCCTGAGTTTTCAAGCGGTAATCTTGTTGAGCCAATCGGTTTGACTTACTTCGTCACATCAATTACATCGTTTTTACTGCTCTTCAATTTTAAAAGATTTTTTGAAGGTCACAAACTTAATTATAAGGTTTGAGTGTGACATTATTTGCTAGTTTTTTTTCAAAATGAAGATGACGATTTAATCATCTTCAGCAAAATTTAAAATTTTGCAACAACCTCTTTACAAACGCTAAGTCGATGTAAACAGTCCTCTGGAAGCATCCCCTGACCTAGCTTTCGCAATATTTCAGAGTACGAGAGAGTCCAAGATAGTGTGGAGAAGAATAAGGAAAAACAGGAGGGAGCTCCCGGTTCGTTATTTCTTTAAGGTATTTCCTCAGCGTCTAGCTCCTTTCTTCGCCGGCTCGGTTTATGATTAAAATTGAGAAAATTGTCAAGAATTTTCCAAAAACTGAGCTCTCAGCAGTCAGCAGAACCTAAGAAAAGTGACAAGGGAGCTTTATGATCAATAATTCCATCCAGAATAATCCAGAAATAAGAACATCATATCGGTCGAATTGAAGTTGGTCTTTGCTGTCGATCTGTAATAACTTTTATTCAACCAAAACTCTCTTATTTCTTAATTATTCTAGATAAAAGTTAACTCAAAGCAACCTTGAATTCCCTCTCCATGTTACAAAGGTTCGATTTTTGAAAGTTTTCAACAGTTTGGTCAATTTTAGTTTTAAATCGAACCAGTGGCAAAATTTGGGACTAAACACCGGAGGAGAACATACCACCTATGGAGACAAATCAACGTTCACTCACTAAAATTAAGTGGGTAGTTAAATATTCCTACACCACGGTGCTGATTTTGCATACACAATAAATCGAAGGCGCTCAAGGAAATATTAAATCAGATTTTAACAATTTGGAGCCGCAATTATTGTGAATAAAGAACTGAGATTTTGTGAGACCGGTCTGGTTACAGAAACGAATTTTCTCGGGCGTGGTATGGAAAGGGTTGAAGCAATGTGGCAACGTTGCACAGTGTTCGTTTAAACCAATGTAAAAAGTCGAATGCGAAAGTGTTCACCGAACATCCAATAGTTCGATCTTTTTCGTGGATTTAAATGGACATATTAAAACGTTGCCAAATTGCACGCTATACGCCACTGTCATCATGTTGTTGATTATTTTTCTCTTGTAACAGGAGTGCTGTGTAAAATCCTCTTCAAGAGAATAGGAAAGCAATATTTTGGCACCTATACTTCCCGTGTACTTCTATATGCGCTGATTTGTGTATTCATAAAAATGCTCGAATGAATCAACGCAGACCGTAACCAGTTCTAACTGCTTTCAATCCTCCATTAACTTAGAGATTGCACTTTTTCGGCGTGGGGGAAAAGGGGCGGGGCCGAGGAATCGAAGGTCGCGACACTGCCGTGTGGATTCAGAGTGTATTCTTAATTAATATTCTTTCATTCATGGCCTCTTTGATCGATCGTAAAATAAGTCGACTTACAATCAGGTGGGGGAAGGCATAACGACCCGGGCAAAGAGGTATCGACTAAAGAGCTTCTTCTCATCATCGATGGAAGAAGAAGAAGTAAAAATAAACTGGCGTAGATTAACCGAAATCTCTTTAATTTTCGCCGCGGCTTCAATCTGTTCCGTTTTGCTGCTCAGCAGTTGACATAATCCCCGCCACTTGTAACTGAGGCTCGTTCAGTTCGATAAAATGATAACTTTCTCATTTCAACCTGTGACAAATACCAAAATCAAAGGGAGACTGTACAAGCCTACAACACATACAGTACAAGCCTTCGTACTTTTCTGATTTTTGCTGTACGTTTATACAGGGTGTCTAACAAATGAAGGTTCCTCTGAAATTTTTCAGCAACGGCTGAAAACGGCTTATATTGGAAAACGGCCTACCACATGTCTAATTTTATTGTGTTGGACACTTTTTCTGGGAGCCTTTTTTTTCTAACTCTCACGGGGGCACATTGCAGTGGAGGAAGGTGCACCCCTAAAAATCGAACTTTTCTTAATGTAGAGCCCTTATTTTTATTTCTGCTCTTGAATGGGTCTGTTGCATACTTTTGCTACAGCTATACAACTCATTGTTTCTAACGTTAAATTTGGCGAAAATAACGTTGCGCACATTAAAAACTTTCAAAATCCACTCATTAACTCAGAAAATACCTTCCATGTCAAACAACCCGCGCTTCACTAGACACTATATCACCGACTTATAACTACATAGATGGAGCCATCTAGTTTATGTAAACATGAACAGAACTTACAACTATTGGAATGTTTCGTTTAGATGCGTACATTTCTTATATTATTTTGTAATCTTTGATAAACTGAAAAGACCAGACAGCAAATGCAACTTATATTTCACGTATTAAAAAAGAAAGTCCATCATTTTGTAGTTACACGATATTGTTTACTTATGCGCGGTGGTTCCGTCTATGTAGTAGTATACCGGTGCAAATAGTGTCTAGTGTAGCGCGGGCTGTTTGAAATTGAAGTGATTTCCAGAGTTAATGAGTGGTTTTTGAACGTTTTTAATGTGCGCATCGTTATTTTCGCCGAATTTTACATAAGAATCAAGGTTCTATATTGTTGTAGCAAAAGTATGCAACAGACCCATTATTCTCAAACAGAAATGTGTCAGCGCAAATCGATAGTTGATATCCTATAGTATTTGAGATACCGAAAATTCTGTCAATTTTTTGAAAAGTTTTGCATTACTTTGTTTTTCTTTTTTACATCTTATACTTTGTAAATGCCGCTGATCTACACCCGTTGTATTGGTGGATCTAGTCCTCGTGAACGATGGGAGGGCGAACTTGGGATTTTTATCCCCCCGGTGACCCCTCCTTTTCTTTTTCTCTCTTTCCTTCCCCCCTTTTTGCTGAACCCCTCCCCCCCCCTGCATCTGCCACTGTCTTCACCTCAGTGGTGGCTAGTGCAATTTGGCAACAATTTTTTCCTCCTTTTCAATCTATGAAAAACAATCGATTGTTGGTGAATCGCGGCCTCACCATCAATTCCATTATTTTACATTAAATCAAATGGAGAAAAACATTGTTGCCAAATTGCACGAGCCGCCACTGCTACACCCCAGTCTTCTATAGGTACATATGTATACATTTATAGGCCCATTAATAAAGCATCGGAAAAATATTCGAACTGCACAAGCATCCCCTGTTACTGCTTTGTAGAGTTGGTTCCTTTGTCAAGAGGTCTTTTAATTATTACTTTGATGTGAAGGTGAGCGTTTGTTTAAATTTTCCGAGAGGCAGAGAATCTCACATTGGGCTTCCTTTGCACACATTTCATGGCATCTCGACAATAATAAATGTCAATTACTATCATTAAAGGACCTATCGATATTATAGTCGTGTTAGTGCTAGTCAATATCGAAAAAAATACCAAAATCTTTATGGCATAAAGATTTTGCGATGTATCGATCTATTCATAGTCTTGACATTGAATTAATCGATGAATGATAGCATCTACGCATTTCACGTCTTTCCTTTTCCTTACGAAGATAATAAACCCTGCGCTCCAATCTTGTAAAGCTAATGAAAGAAAACAAATGATTTGTTATTCTCTGTTCTCAAAGCATGGTGAGGAAACTTATTAGCGCGAACAGCTCATAAATCATAATTGTCGAGTCCATAATAAAACTACGCTCACCCGGAGGGTAATTCGTGGGAGGAGTCGTTACATTTCTGCATGGTAATAGGAAGCTCAAGTTATAAATGCTTAAGCGATCACTTTATTGCATTCAATCCGAGGTGCAGAAGTACAGATTGTAATTACTATCCATAGTATCGAGTGACTACTTAATGAAGATACTTATGAATGATGCATGAAGTTTCGTTCACTTTAGTCAGATAAGCTTCGCGCTTATATTCGAGTCTTGCTCAGAACCTTATCGATTGTACTGCCAATGTGACTAAAATGTGCAAAAACACGTCGGTTCTTTTGAGAGCATCAGTAGAATCATCTCACTCTGAGAGAAATCACTTCTTTAAAAACTAGGAAACACGTTTACTTGTGACACTTTTCCTTGCGCGAAGTAAAGTTGAAGGAGACTCACTGTCACAACAAGGAATCTTTAACTTGTAGCAGCAGACATTTTCCTTGAATTAAAGGAATTTCCCTTCGATCAATATTTCACTGTGCAGTTTCTTGAACACAGACGAAATACACCTTGGATTAAAAAAAAGGATTCTCTCAGTGCACTTTTAAGGGAACTATTGATAAAGATTTTTTCTTCAATGTTTTTCAATCCGAAAAGAAAACGATAAGACTGTTTGATATGCAGGCAACGTGCCTTATTTTCTTCTATAATTTGTTTAGTATACAATAGACGGTATGATGTAGAGACGCCGAAATAAATACTGACACCATTCTAGTTTCGCCTTGGTGTTTACTCTTTCTTAAACGAGCCTCTATTCTCGAGACATTTTCTTTAATTTCAAGCAACGAGTTATACATTTATCTAGAGTGGCGATTTAATGGGTAACCTGCGTAACCAGCATGGGGGGATTTTTAGGTTAGGTTTAAGCGAGTAATTTGTCCATTTATTTCCATGTATTTTGGTGCGGCGCCACCGCACAGTGTACCGGAACATGCTTTCATCCACTGTGCGTCGCGCCGCACCAAAATACACGGAATCAAATGGACGAATCACACACTTAACTCTAACCTAAAAATCCCCCACAGTGGTTACGCAGGTTACCTATTAAACTTCCTCTCTAGATAAATGTATAACTCGTTGGTTTCAAGTGAATTGTTTCAAGGTACCGCACTGTGGGTCAAAACATTTGAATCTTTAAGACACCGATTGAAGCTGAAGATTAAGAACATTCAATGCATGAACAGGAGTCGTGAAGCTAAGCCTAATGTCTTAGAAACTTGATGGTATGGTGGCCTTTCAAACTCATGAAAAGTATCGACCCATATCGTACAGGATGTCCCAAAATTGATAGCACACCTTTTTACCACGTAATTTTGGGGTCAAAATAAGACTCCCCCCCTGGAAACACGTGGCCGAAAGTGCCCCCCCCCCTCGAAGCTACAGGCCCCCAAAGGTTTTTTGTTTTTTTTTTTTTTTTTTTTTTTAAAAATAGGGTTTTCTTTGATTCTAGCTACGGATCTCAGTAAAAATTGATGAAAATCGGTTTCTGGAGGTAATTTTATGCGTTCTTTTCGATGCTGTAGTTAACATTTTTTAAAAGAGTCAAGAAGGGGGGTTGATGGGAGTATAACTATTGAATTGAAAAATGTTTGGTGCTCGATAAGAAAATGAGAAAAATAACTTAAGAATCCAATGGAACAAATAAAAAAAAAAATAAAAACAATTTTTGGTATCATGTGTTTTTTTCGTAAGACGCACGCAAAACGAGTAAAATCGAGTGGCATCCCGAAGCAGCGCGCCACAAGCTCCAATTTATAAATCCCGCGCCACCGGAACATCTAAGTCGAGCTGTGCGCTCCCGGCGAAAAATTTTACTCGTTTTCCGTGCGTCTTATGAAAAAAACACAACAGACCTAAGAATGTCTCTTTTGATTTGTTCTATGGGATTCTATACTTGCTTTCCTCATTTTATTACGAAGCACCAACAATTTTTCAATTTAATAGTTAAACCCCCCTCAAGCCCCGCCTTCTTGACTTTTTTCAAAAAATTTAACTACGGCGTCGAAAAGAACGCATAAAATTACTCTCAGAAACCAATTTCCATCCATTTTTACTGAGATCCGTTGCTAGAATCGAAGAAAAACCGTTTTTTTAAATAACTTAGGGGGATGTAGCTCAGAGGGGAGGGGGGATTTCGGCCACATGTTTATAGGGAAAAAGTCTTATTTTGACCCCCAAAAATACGTGGTAAATTGGTCTGCTATGAATGTTGGGACACCCTGTACGTAAGCACGTTCTTCATGAAGGTAGGTCTACTAACATGAAGCACAAAAGCACTCTTCTACAAAAAAAAAAAAAAAAAAAAAAAAAAAAAAAAAAAAACCAACTACAGAAGCAATTGATAGGCGCCGCGGAAGACCAAAGACAGTTCCAACGAATTCTCGGCGGGAGGACCCATCTTCTGCAATTCAAACTTACCAGCTATACGCAGTAACTTACGGCACTGCACCAGCAGCATTTCTTGCCACAAGTTCTTTATATTAGAAGCTGCCATCCCAAAATCCTAAATCAAGAAAAACATCTCAAACATGAACATAAAGTGGAAGTTTAACCCTCCTCGCACCCCTCACTTCGGAAGTATCTGGGAGGTGGCCATTTGATGCTTTATGCAACATCTTAAATGAGTTGTTAGTTAGAATCTCCTAAGTTTTGAAGAATTGTCTACACTCACAATCCAAATCGAAGCTGTGATGAATTCTCGCCCTCCTACTCCATTATCCGCAGCATTGTCTCGAAGCCTTAAACCAGGACATTTTCTCATTGAAAGCCATTGACCTCTCTTCCTGATCCTAGTGCCTCAAACTGAGAAACAACATCCCACAGCCAACTGGCAAAAAGTTACGTAACGATACAATCACTTTTCTAATCGTTGAAAGAAAGAATACCAAACAACCCTTAGAGTCTCGGTCAAATCGCATCGCTCAACAAACCAAGCACAGGAAGGATCGCTGATTGTAATCAAAGATGAACATCTCCCTCGGATGAAGTGGCAGTTGAGGTGAGTAATAAAGCTTCACCGTGGTCCTGACGGTCCGTGAGAGTCAGTCATCACATTAGTGACCAGCATGGAGAGATTTTCAGAACAATCACCGAACTCAGTCCCTTCCCCATTAAATCAATTGAGGAAACCTCAAGGGGGGAGTATGTTAAAGGTTTCCATCGTAACCTCTAAGTAATTCACTTATTATTATTGCGGTTTTATAAATATCTTTGATATTCGACCTTGTCTCCTATTATCTTGAAACTTAACAAAATATAAAAGATAATTATCTTCAATATTATTGTATATTCATTGAATACTCAACAAAATGGTGAAGTCGACGTGATCGATATTTTGTAACATTCACGAATTGTGCCTGGGTGTCCATTGCTGAGAATTTCCTGAATTGCAGGATCCACGTTCACGAACTGAAAGGTTTTGGATAACACTTTATTTTGGTCGTAGTAGGCTGCCATATACTCTCTTTTGAAGTTTGTGGCAGTTACTTCTGCTGCTCCCGCTGCTAATGGTCTGATGGCAGTTCCATGCTGAAACATCTTTTTTAATGCCCCTTCTAATGAAACAATTGGATAATGGTACAGCTTCTCTTGCCCCATTTGTTCTATTAGAAAGGCTTCTCTGGCCCCATTTGTTCTATTTCAAAGGGGATTCCGGCATCTCCACGTTGGCCAAATATTCTTAACTAATTGTAACGATGTCCATACAATATGGTACTAATTCCTTCAGCTTTTGTCTGCTAATCCATCTATTACTTCTTGAAGGAATCCGTGGTCATTTGTTGCTGGATCAAACAATCATAGCCTGGGTGTCCATTGTTGAGAATTTCCGTAATTGCAGGATCCACGTTCACAAACTGAAAGGTTTTGGATAACACTTTATTTTGGTCGTAGTAGGCTACCATATACTCACTTTTGAAGTTTGTGGCAGTTACTTCTGCTGCTCCTGCTGCTAATGGTCTGATGGCAGTTCCATGCTGGAACATCTTTTTTAATGCCCCTTCTAATGAAATAATCGGATAATGGTGCAGCTTTTCTTGTCCCATTTGTTCTATTAGAAAGGGGATTCCGGCCTCTCCACGTTGGCCAAATATTCTTAACTAATTGTAACGATGTCCATACAATATGGTACTAATTCCTTCAGCTTTTGTCTGCTAATCCATCTATTACTTCGTGAAGGAATCCGTGGTTATTTGCTGGATCAAACAATGATAGCCTGGGTGTCCATCCTTGAGAATTTCCTTAATTGCAGGATCCACGTTCACGAACTGAAAGGTTTTGGATAACACTTTATTTTGGTCGTAGTAGGCTACCATATACTCTCTTTTGAAGTTTGTGGCAAGTGTTTCTGCTGCTCCCGCTGCGAATGGTCTGATGGCAGTTCCATGCTGAAACATATTTTTTAATGTCCCTTCTAATGAAACAACCGGATAATGGTGCAGCTTATCTGGCCCCATTTGTTCTATTAGAAAATGGGATTCCGGCCTCTCCACGTTGGCCAAATATTCTTAACTAATTGTAACGATGTCCATACAATATGGTACTAATTCCTTCAGCTTTTGTCTGCTAATCCATCTATTACTTCGTGAAGGAATCCGTGATCATTTGTTGCTGGATCAAACAATCATAGCCTGGGTGTCCATTGTTGAGAATTTCCTTAATTGCAGGATCCACGTTCACGAACTGAAAGGTTTTGGATAACACTTTATTTCGGTCGTAGTAGGCTGCCATATACTCTCTTTTGAAGTTGGTGGCAAATGTTTCTGCTGCTCCTGCTGCTAATGGTCTGATGGCAGTATTATGCTGGATCATCTTTTTTAATGCCCCTGCTAATGAAACAATCGGATAATGGTGCAGCTTCTCTTGCCCCATTTGTTCTATTAGAAAGGGGATTCCGGCCTCTCCATGTTTGGCCAAATATTCTTGCCTAATTGTAACAATGTCCATGCAATATGGTACTAATTCCCTCAGCTTTTGTCTGCTAATCCATCTGTTACTTCTTGAAGGAATCCGTGGTAATTTTTTGCTGGATAAAACAATCTGAAAGAAGTTCCCACCAGTAGCGGCTCCATTTAGCTTGCAGAACCTGATTGCTTCGTTACCTTGTAGTACATATTGGCGTGTTCCAAAACTGGATATATATATCCTTAAAAAGTACATCTGCCTGGATGTCTTTATATCTTGGATGATCATGTAAATAAGCTAAGTTGTATGTCCAGGAAAATTCAGCCTCGATCCTGTCTAGGGTGTGAACGAATATTTGGTAGGTGATAACTAAGGGTGTGGATGGAAATTTATGGTGAATCACCAGGTCACCCAACAATTCTATATTAGGGAATGATGATAATTTAAAACTACGATGTCACATCCAACAGGCAAAAAGTTACGTAACCATACAATCACTTTTGGAATCGTTGAAAGAAAGAATACCTAACAACCCTTCAAGTCTCGGTCAAATGGCATCGCTCAACAAACCAACCACAGGAAGGATCGCTGATTACAATCAAAGATGAACATGTGTGGTTTATGTTCTTGGACTTTTTTGTGTCAATCTAAGTATTTGATCTGTTGCATGTAGGCGCGTCAAGTTTTTTTGCAAACTTTTTAAACAATATGCTTAAAAGTAAAAACTACCCCCCCCCCCGGGACGTCCATAGAATGTAGACTCGACATTTCTTTGCCAGGACTCCTTTAGTGGCTATAGTCATTCTGCGGGCGACAAAGTAAAGAAATTGAGTTGACCTATGACAATTGCAAGCAGGGGCCAAATAATGTGAATTCCCTCTAATTAGGCACTAATAACGGGAGATTTCCATCTAATAATACCTGTCACTGCATCAAGGTTTTGCCTATAAGAGACGACTTCCCTTCAGCACGATGTCACCGGCTGTTTGGACCATTAATCGGGAGATAATCACTCATCTGGTGTCCAGTTTCTCTGTGAATTTTCCTTCCCAGCATAGAAAGAGTGGCGGAGTTAAGATGGGAATTTCCCATTATTAGTGCCCAAAACCGCCATTACGGTCTTCCGTTTTAAAATTTAGTACGTTTAGGAGGGGATTTCGTAAGTGTTCAGTGCTACCATCGGTTGTTTTTGGAGGATTTTACATTCAAATCCACCCTTTAATCGCCTGTATCAAAAGTGTGCAACAGCCCCATTGCACCCTTGTGTCCCTTGGTCTTTTGCTCTGGAAACAGACCAGGAAACAAGAGACGCAAAACTAAAAATTCTTGTCGATACAAACAATGATTTTCAACAAATAATTGTTCAATTCCGAAAAATGTATCAATGAAAGGAATTCGATTCATAAAAACGTAAAATATTCATGAAATGAACCTCTCTGGGGGGAGGGGGGTGTCGGTCTGATTGTGAGTCGCAGCGACGAAGATTGCCGCTCCAGGCCCTCCGGTTGATTGACAGGATGCTAAATCACTCGCGTGAGGATGCTTGCTCAAAAATATTTATTTCAGCACGCATCGTAAATCGAAACGTCAAGAAATCAAATTCCAGTTTGATTTTTTAATGGATGAGCGCGCAGCGCGCATGTGTACCTTTTCAATTTCGTTTACTCGTCGTTGCCGGATTAACCATCTCGTTAAACAAAACAACATTGACGGCCATCCGGGAGTATATTCTTCTCTCTCTTTTCCCAATAGAATGCGTGGGTTAGAAAAGGATAGATTAGGGGCAGTCACGTGATTTTCGCCCCCTCATTCTATCCTTTGACTTGCATTCTAATAACCGAAAAAAGAGAAGGAGAATTTACTTTACTTACTGGATCCGCCAGTGCAAAACAAAAAAAACCTGACGTAGTAACTGACAGCGTTCAAATAGCAATATTTGCCACAGCCATTTGTCTTCGGGTCGCGGTCGGCGTAAGCTATTTTTCGACTTATTGTAACAACAAAGCGAAAAAAGAGCACATGGTTGCCGAAAAGCCATCGTGAAAAATCGAAAATTGACGTACTTGGCAGTTATTTTTTTTTTTATTATTATAATTTTTTTTTTTTTTTTTTTTGGAGAGGGGGAACTGTCTCCGTTAGAATAAGGTATATCCCATAGATTGAAGGTTTACAAATAAAATAAAAAATTGTCAAGTCTATACAAGATTACTTACGTAACTTGTTTGGATTCAACTCAACTAGGGTACTCATGAAATTTAAGATTTTTTGCAAACAAAAAAAAAAGGAAGAAAAAAATGGAAAAGGAAGAACATAGTTTTGAATAATTTCGGACTTATGCTGATAACATCATTGGAAAACAGAAAAAGAAAGAAAAAAAAGGAAGAGAGAGAGGGGGTGAGAGTGAGAGAGAGATAGAGATTGTGGGGGAGAGAGAGAGAGAGAGAGAGAGAGAGAGAGAGAGAGAGAGAGAGAGAGAGAGAGAGAGAGAGAGAGAGAGAGCGCGCGCACGAGCACACCGACGACTAATTGAAAAGATGTTAAAAATGTTTTACCGAATACCTCGCATATACAAACCTTCATTTCTAGCGTCAAGTTATTTGCGGACTAGTTCAAAGCTAACTTTAAAAATCTCTGTGTTTTTTCTCTTAGCTGTTTCGACAGATGCTCGAGAAAAGGCCCAGACCAACATCAAATGTGGCATCGTCACGGCCATTCCTCCATCCGCTAATTAACCATCAAACATTCCTAAGCGTTCATCGAATGGGTGCGATTGTTTAGATTAGAATCTGAGAGCGAATTCTTGTCCTTAAAGTTCTAATGCCAATTCAGGTAGCAAATAAGTTCGATAAATTTAAAAAAAAAAAAAAAAAAAAAAAAAAAAAAAAAAAAAAAAAAAAAAAAATTACTATCTCAAAATAAATCAACGCGTTCTAATTCACAAAGGATCGTTCCAAACGATCTTGACACCAAGGATTGAACGTGCGGCTGGCTCCTCGCCGATCACGCTCTGCATGTCAATCGCCGCGTCTTTCGTACGATCAAACTGGTCATCAAACTGCGATGGCACTGATTACCAGAGCTGCCGTTTTGCGTTGATTTAACCCCTAATAGGCCAAGCCCGAGTATATTCGTTTTTTTTTCTCCAGTCTATTTCACAATGTTCCAGTATCAAGATTCCGAATAAACGCAATTCTGGCTGGAGACACTTCGTAGATAAGGTTTCTTTGGGCGCCTTCGATGTATCGTATAGGCAATTCCAACTCCCCCGAGTACGAACAGTTAACTACCTTCCCTTTATAAACGGAAGAATGGCGTTCTTTTGAATTAACCTAGTCGGTAAAAGGTTAATGACTTTTTCAATTCACCGATGATTCCACCGATAGAGAATAGATTACACAGTTCAGTTCAGTGTATGACTGCAATGCACGAAAATACTCTAATCTGTAATCTTTTCTCAATCGGTGGAAACGCCGCTAATGAGTCTGTTGCAAAATTTTTGCTACAACGACGAAGAGTGTTATATCTTATGTAAAATCGCCTGAAAAGACCATTGGTGGCAGCAGAAAGTCATAAAATGCAGTAATAAACTCACAAGAGGCGTTTAATGAAATCCAAGAGGGCGGAGAAATATCGAGCAATTTGTATGCATACACCAAGAACATCCAAGGATGGCCAACTTTGACAACCTCACTGGAGGTAGAGGTTATGTGTTTGTTTACGTTGTGATTGGTTGTGATCGATATTGTGAGGTTGGTCATCCTTGGATATTCGTGGTGCATGCATACAAATTGCTCGATATTTCTCCGTCATCTTGGATTTCATTAAACGCCTCTTGTGAGTTTATGATTGCATTTTATGACTTTCTGATTCCACCAATTGTCTTTTCAGGCGATTTTACATTCGATGAAACTCTCCTAATCGTTGTAGCAAAAGTTTGCAACAGACCCATTAATTAAAATGTCCGCAAGTTTTTAAAAGTCATCGACTACTCCACCGGTTAAGAAAAGATTACATAATGCGAGTATTTTCGTGCATTAAGCAGTCATGCTCTGAACTGAACTGTGTAATCTTTTCTCAACCGGTGAAATACTTAGAAATACTTTTATCTTGACCGCAGTTTGACATTACTTTGAAGTTCAAATGCGTGTTCTGCGCACAGAAAAAAACACTTTCGATAGCGCTGACAAAACATTTGGTACAAAAATGACCCAGCAAAAGACTTCGGTTGGAGGCCTTTTCATCCAACTTATTTAGCCCAAAAGCCGAAAAGCCCCTAGTTGTTTGCCCTTATCTTTTTTCCGCCCAAAAGATCATCGAAAATTCACCCCCAAGTCTGTTGCTTGGTCATTTTTCCATCAAAAGTTTTGTCAGAGCTATACCAAAGCGGTTTTTTTCCCTCTATTTTTTCTGTGGTGAGGTGAACTTCAGCGTTTCTTGCCGATTCCGGACATCAGATTGCGTTCAATCTAAAATGACTAATCGGTTAATTGTATATTGTTCGGAAGTACCTGGCGAAAATGGTGGCACTATATTACTGTTTCCTGAGAGGACTTCAGCGCAATTTTTCCTTGAAAATCATGAATAACTAAAGCTTGAAACCGATAAATACGCTTTAAAATCAAAAAGTCAAATTAGCATCAAGCTATAGTTTCGTCTGAAATTATAAGAATAAAAATTGCAAACTCTTCAAAGATTATCGGTACGCTTCGCCAACTCTTCTGAAACCAGATCTTTGGAAGCTCATCGAACAACACTATTCAGTCTGTTGTGTCCCCCCCCCCTGAAAATTTCGATTCAAAATCAAGAATTCAACGCGGATGGTACGCTGTTGATCATCGTCTTCCTTTCTTCTATATCCACATTTCCTTCGTTCCGTCATTTTCTCCGAAATTCCTAATCCAAGCATCTTTGATCTTTAAATCATCTCGGTCTAATTTTTCTTCGAAGCCAAGTACCTGCGCACTCTTCTGGAGCATCGATTGAGTTTAAGTACTCAATAGTTCCACCGCATAATGAGGAAGAAAGCAACGTTGCGCGTAAGTCAACGAGGATTAAAATGTCGGAATGAAAAGCTGAGACCCCCAGAGGTCAAAGATTTACTCAAATGATTTGCTCTATTTGACTCTCAAATCCGGCCCTCAACTTTTTATGCCTTCCTATATAAAATTGTTATAATGCCCCAAGAACACTCGACTGTCTTAAGAAGTTGGAAGAGCACTGGCACAACAGGCAGAGCTGCCGTTTTGCGTATAATGAATAACATTTTTCAATTCACCGATGATTCCACCGGTTGAGAAAAGATTACACAGTTCATTTCAGTGTATGACTGTACTGAACGGAAATACTCTGATCCGTAATCTTTTCTTAATCAGTGGAAATGCTGTTAATTTAATAAAATAACCGCAAGTTTTTTTAAAGTCATCGACGACTTCATCGGTTGAGAAAAGATTAGTACATCTGAATATTTTCGTGCATTACAAGTATCATACTCGGAACTGAACTGTGTAATCTTTTCTCAACCGGTGGTATCATCGGTGGATTTAAAAATGTAATTAATTTATACGCAAAGCGGCAGCACTGGGGGTACAAGAGAGAAAGAGAGAGAGAGAGAGAGAGAGAGAGAGAGAGAGAGAGAGAGAGAGAGAGAGAGAGAGAGAAAGAGAAAGAAAGAAGAGAGAGAGAGAGAGAGAGAGAGAGAGAGAGAGAGAGAGAGAGAGAGAGAGAGAGAGAGAGAGCGAGAGAGAGAGAATTTCGGTCGGACGATTGTGAAGAACAGTCGAGATATTCAGTTCATAATGTTCATGCGATTTTCAAGAGGTTTCTTTGAACCTCTGCCTTAGTATAAGAACATCATAAAGACTGAATGATAAAGAAGGAGAACAAGAAAGAGTTTCAAAGATTATTTTTGTCTTCGATTCAAATATTGAAATCAATTATTAAGCGAGGATGCTTGTTTGCCGTATTTCGTTGGAAAAGATGCTTAGTATCTGACTATCTCCTGGAGTAATTTCATTCGCCAAAACCGGCAACCGCCGGGTTGTTGAAGATAAACCGTGAGAGCGCACTTCAGGCCTCCCTCATCTCAAAATCTCGAATACTGTTTTTTCTTCTTTTTCTTTAAATGTTTCTGTGAAAATTCCCAATTTCAATATAACCGCACCCGTAAAATTATATATGTATTCTTGAAAGAGTCGAGATAAAGGGAGGGGGATAATACAAATAATTAGATGAGAAAAATCTGCATGAGCTTTTTTGTTTTTTTGTGATTATTCAAAATCGTAAACGGGTCTGAAGCGAAACTAATCAATAACAGAGCGTGTCATTATTTGACTACGCCCCGTTTTGTCTAGTTAAACCCGTGTAAAAGATCGAAACATTAGATGTGCGTTGAACACTATCGATTTCGACCTTTTGCAAGAGTTTCAACGGACATCTACAAAGTTGCCAAATGGCATCCTTGGCCACTGGAACTAATGTTGCAGCGCAAATTCGCGCGTTTGAAGCAATTATTGTCATATTGATGGTCCTTTTCTGTCTATTTTAGACGCTTGAGTTCTATATTGTCAAAAACCTTTTACTGAATCGTGGCACCTCTGAGGGGCGTAATCCATTTCATCCTGTTTGATTTTCTGAAAGTTTAAAAGTAATGCGGTACTTTGCAGGTCTCTTAACCATGCCACAAAGAATTCTAGGATCCCCACCCCCCGCCGCTCCGTTTTCCCCCTCTCATTTCAAATCAAAATTAATCAAGAATTAATTCTATCAACCAAGAAAGTAAAGCAAATGTCATGCAGTAAAGAGTTAAATCATCAATAATATTAATAATGAATGTGGATATCGCAAAACGAGCAGTGAGTGTAAGTAGGATGAATGAATGAATGATAAACGAAAGAATTGTCCGAAAAAAACGCCTTCAATCTCTCAGTGATGCAACTAAACGTACGTGTAGTTCGTTAGAGAGGTATCTTTTCTCTGCGAGATCGAAATTCATTAGAAATGGTTGAGTCCTGAAGTCAGCCATAGTGACATTTTTCTGCTTTTCCGTTTGTAGCTTTATTCGTTTATCTTTCGAGCTTTATCAAACTATACTTCCTTTTACGTTAATTTAAAGTTGAGTTTGCAAAGTAGAAATAAAAAATAAATATAATCACTACTTTGAATTCTTCCTAGTAAACACATGATTCTGAAGAAGAAAATGATTATAAATTGCAGAAGCACATATTTTGGAAAAGGGTGAACACCGTGTTAAAGCTAAAAGTATTTCCTTCGCTATCTTTTGAATTTATTAGATCAAAGGTATCTCCCCGGTAAAAATGTTCCATGACTAATTCTCCGTAGAATCTACTCTTTTAGAGTAGATTTTGTGGTAAAATCGATACTTTTGTCTAGGTTCGAATGAAGAAAATACATGGTTGCAAAATAAGACAAACCGCCATGCCACTGCCTTGCCGCATGGAAGAATTTAATTTTTGTTGCTTCTCGTTCGTAACATTTGTCTGGAATTGAGAAGGTTTCTGGAGGACTCAATCAAAGCCAGCAGGCCTGTCTTTGAAATCAGAGGGATAAAACTGGTAGACTGAATAAATGAAGGGCTGCTATTGGTCCCTCTAAAGCATTTATCGAAAAATATACCTCTATAACCAAGTATCCCTCCGCTTCATTCGATAAGCTACCGGGTTTTATCGGCTTATTTCAAGCAGCCGATAGCTTATCGAATGTAGCGGAGGGATACTTGGTTATAGAGGTATATTTTTCGATAAACACTTTAGAGGGACCAATAGCAGCCCTTCATTTATCCAGTCTACCAGTTTTATCCACTGATTTCAACAATCGGCCTGCAGAACGAGCTCAATTTAAGGTGAATCTTCAGCGTTTAGTGCCGATTTCTGCCACCAGAGCGCTACCGTTCGATTAAAGTCGAATTACAGGCCGAAAGTAATTTATTTTGAAGAAAACGGAGTGTCAGTTACTAGATAATTGTCTGAAGAATGTCTCTGCAAAAAATCTCGTCAATAACTTCAAAAATAAGGCTGAAAGTACCAAAAAATGAAATATCGCGAATCGATTCTTGTATCGAAATGCGATATCTCATTTTTTGGTACTTTCAGCCTTATTTTTGAAGTTATTGACGAGATTTTTTGCAGAGACATTCTTCAGATGATTATCTAGTAACTGACACTCCGTTAACTTAAAAATAAATTACTTTTGGCCTGTAATCCAACTTTCATCAAACGGTAGCGCTCTGGTGGCAGAAATCGGCACTAAACGCTGAAGAATCACCTTAACGTTGAAGTGAATATTTTGGCATCTGTCCTTCACCACGCTCGTCATTTTGTCCATACCAATAATGGGTCTGTTGCAAACTTTTGCTACAACGATTAAGAGAGATTAATCTAATGTAAAATCGCCTGAAAAGTCCATTGGTGGCATCAGAAAGTCATAAAATGCAGTAATAAACTCACAAGAGGCGTTGAATGAAATCCAAGCTGAGAAACATCAAGCAATTTGTATACATGCACCACGAACATCCAAGGATAGCCAACCTCACAATATCGATCACAACCAACCACAACGTAAACGAACACAAAACCTCTATCTCCAGTGAGGTTGTCAAAGTTGGACATCCTTGGATGTTCGTGGTGCATGTATACAAATTGCTTGATATTTCTTAGCTATCTTGGATTTCATTAAACGCCTCTTGTGAGTTTGTTATTACTATTTATGACTTTCTGATACCACCAATGGGCTTTTCAATCGATTTTACATTAGATTAAACACTCTTAATCGTTGTAGCAAAAGTTTGCCACAGACCCATTAGATAAACAAAAGGTAGAATAACAATGTGTATCTTTACTTTCTAGTTCCCTCTTTTTTTCACCAGTTTAGGAATTGATCATTACTTATTGAAATAAGCTTGATCACTTTTCAATGCTTGTCGTGCCTGTTTGCTGAATTATTTACACCAAATTGCCATATTTTTAATGTATTCGAGCGGATTTGCTCTCTCTTCCTCGAGAATTAATTGGGCAATTTCTAGTCTCTTGCATTTGTGTCAAGGTCACGAATGCAACCAATTTCAATTATAGGCTCTGATACTTTTTTTTTTTTCTGAGCAGTCACATTTTTATGATCGTCATTGTAATCAAAGCAGATAAAAATGTCAAGGTTTATTAATTCCGCACCGTTCGTTTGTGATGTAATATTTGTTTCTTCACGCAGCTTTCTCCACCCGCACGTCCTCCCTTCCCTTCCCCCACCTCGTGCATAGTAGTTACAGTTCCAAAAAAAAAAAAAAAAAAAAAAAAAAAAAAAAAAAAAAAAAAAAAGGAGGAAATAAATAGATCAAAAAATACTCCCTTTTTCCGCTTCTGTACAGAGGCGGAAGACAATACCCATCACCAATGAATTAGAAAACTCAATACTATCCCAACGCACAGTTTTTATATGGTTGGTAAATCATTTATGCTGTGTTTAAAAAAAAAAAAAAAAAAAAGAGCCCTTCCCTCTCTACCTTTTTCCCCTTTTTACTGGTTTCTATTTTCGAAAAATGCTTCAACACGGAAAAAAACTACGGTGAAAATAACCATACGGATACCTGCTTTTGGCACCTGCTAGATGTTATGGTAATATTAACCACAAGTATACTATGTTTTGACTAGGTACTAGGTGATGGTACCTGATTGCATGTCAAATTTACTCAAAGTATCAGTAAATGTACCATACTTCTGGTCAAGTTTACCATAACATCTAGCAGGTGCCAAAATCAGGCATCCGTATGGTTATTTTCACTAATCTTTTTTTTCCGTGAACGTACTTTTCATTTTAAGTTACCTACCAGTACCAGCACCCCATTTTTAAGGTACCGGTATAGCCCTTTTAAAGCGAGGCTATGAAGGCAAAGCTATGTTCATTCGCTCAAATTAAGCGGGTAGTTAAATATTCCTACACAGAAGTGTTGATTTTTCATACATACTTGATTGAAGGCTCTCGAGGAATTATGTTTTTTCCCCCTTTAAAAAAAAAGAAAGTTTCAGAGACTAGAGACCCCCCTCATAATATTAAGGTTAGGGCTAATATTATAGGGGCAGCAAATGTGTCCGTCGGTAATTCAGAATTAAATTGATATATAGGTAATCATAAAAAATGACGCTCTTTGAGCATTGGAATAATCAAATTACAATACTATAGAACCCTTCAATATAGCGCCTTTAGAAAATAATCTCGCTCCTGGAAACGATCATGCACTTTATCGACAAACCGATCATTAGGTAAGTCTATGTCTTAAGTCTGTCTATGAGTGACAGGGCTGCCAAAACGCGTATAATCGTATCCTTGGCGTATAATTTGATTTGAAAAAAAGTATCTTTTTGCGTATCTTTTAAAATTTGGCGTACAATTTTTTTCTTCCCCGTGTTAAAGCATAGGAGTTGGCGTATCCTTGTAGTTGCAGGATACGATTATACGAATTGGCGTATCTTTTGAAACTGGTTCACGGCAGCCCTGATGAGTGATGCTATTGGTCAAAAATTGTAAAACTTGGCTGTTACCAAAAGTGCACGTTGGCTTTTCAGAAACATGCACTTTAGTGATGACTATCACAGCCAAGTTTCATAATTTTCAACCAAAAGCATCACTCAGTCTGAATGAGTGATTCATGATTTATCGATGAACTGTACATTTGATCGGCTCTAAGATTCAACAATGAAGCTTTCTCACAAACAGCTGCTCTTACTATCTAGAAAAGAGAAAATTATTTTCTTTTTTTTTTACCGTACACTTTGATTAGGATAATGAGAGGATAGGTCGCTGAAAGCTGTCATGCTGACCCATCATTTAATTGAGTCAACATCTGGACACTAGCCTAAACGCACAAAGCTCGACCTCTCGACACTTATCATAATAAATTCTTGAAATTATCCCATTTTGTATCTAGATTCTTTTAGTCGCGATCAAAACCGTCGCCCGTATAAATTACTATTAAGGCCGCTACTGCTAAGCCGCCAAGCGTCGACTACCGCCGCGCCGCGTCTAATTGCAATTATAAGAAGTCTTCTCTACTGCTCCAAGATCTACTGATAACCCAGCGGAGCATAACGCCCCTCGTATATCTGAGGTCACTGCATGGCGGGAGTCGCGCCTTACATGTTTTTGCAATTTAATCATCCCCTCTTTTTTTTTCTCTTTCTCTCTCTTTATTTTTGATAGTCGGTTGTAACTTCATAAAACCCACCTCGCCTTCTCTCTGTTTCAATGCGAGGGTGTCTATTTCATTGCGGCTTGGTTGTGAATATTTTCCTCATAACTTTCTTACCCACTTCCGTAAGAGTCTCACGGAAGAACCGTAAGAGTATTACGTAAGAACCCTCTCGCCCCCTCCCTCACTTTCTCTTCAAGAAGACCGAACCTATAACCTAACCTTAAGCTAATAAAACAAAGGCTATTGATTTTTTTACGCACACAAATCAAGAAAGTGAAATAAGCTCAATTTTTTTTGACAGTTTTTGCAGAAAGTTCATTTCCATTAATTGTTGAGCGCTTCGTACACAATCAAACAGGTTTGATCAAATATCAACCTAAAATTATGGGTATAGCTTAAAAAAAATGAGCTTTGGTTTCAGTATAGTACCACCCTCCAAAAAAACGACGATTATACGATTACTCGATAATCGTGTAATCGTGTAATCGATTGCTAGAGCTGGGGAAAGAAAATAATGGACAAATGTCAAATACTGATGAGTTCCGAATCATCATCACTCAACACCTGTTGGCCTGCATTTCAAAAATAATGTTTGGTGACTGTTGAGCTCACCAGACTTTGACATTTGTCCATTCTTTTCTTTCCCCAGCTCTACCCCCATTTGCCCAACTTTGATCGAAACTGCGATTTCGCAAGAAGATTTCACAGCAATCAAACTTCCAATATTCGGCAATAAGGCGTAAAAGTAGATTTAACTGTCACGAGACAACTTTCATCGCTAACAAATGCGAAGGAGGTGAAATTTGACAACCTTGCGAAAGAGCTCTTGGAAGATACTCATCAAGAGAGAGCCTTGAAAATGTGCCTTCTTATCCCACCAGCGGATCCTAGAAATTGTCTTTCTCTCTCTTTCCCCGTTAAAACGCGTGTGTTAGAAAAGGATAGAAGAGGGGGCGAAAGTCACGTGACTGCCCCTGATTCTGTCCTTTACCATCACACGCATTCAAATGAGGATAGAGAGAGAAGGATAAATTCCTGGATCTGCCAGTGTCTTATCCCTCGTTAACTTTTCGTCCAACTGCAAAAAATTCCAGTGTGAGAATTTGTGAACTCAAGGAAGACCAGCTAAGTATAAGAGAGAGAAGAATAAAAATAAAAAGCAACAATAAAATGTAAAAAAGATTCAAAAAACAAAAACAAAAAAAGAATCATAAACAAACCAAAGCACAACTAACGAAAGAAGGAGGGGAAAAGGATTCATGCCTCAAGCGATTGGAGGTCGAGAAGAGGGGGAGGAAAAGTGTTGCAATTTTTTACTCGCCGAAGAAAATTAAACGAGAGGATAAAAATAAAAACATTAAGAGCAAGAAAAAATAAATCGCGGGTAACTCATCGAACCATGTGCGTAATTATATTCGAAGATAGAAGGCAGGACAACTCACGCCAGACTTGTTACTCAATCCTCTGGCAGCTCCTACTCAGAGACCGCACAGTGTTGTCAAATCTCACGCAGCTCACCGCAGCGCTAGTGTCTTGAGAATAAAAAGGAAAGAGAGGTTCCTTCCACTGGCGGATCCAAAAAATTGTCCTTCGCTCTCTCTAGCCATTTAAACGCTTGAGTTAGAGAAGGATAGAAGGAGGCGAAAATCACGTGACTGCCCCTAATCTGTCCTTTTCTAACACACGCGTTCTAATGGGGGAAAGAGGGAGAGAAGGACAAATTCCTGATTCCGCCAGTGCCTTAACCACACCTACTTTTTCTCCTGCCCCGCAGTATTGCTAAAGATAAACATTTGCATGCTGATCGTGCAATGGTCTTGCTGATCTGCGTAAGCTGACACAAGAATATTGTTTTTCTCTCTCTCTTTCTCTCTGACAGTTTGAGCACACGTGTCTGAAAAGACTATAAGACATAGTTATAAAGACTATCATATGACTATTGCTCCTTTTTCTGTCCTTTTCTAACATACAAGTTCAAATGGGAGGAGAGGAAGACAAAATCTTGGATCCGGCTGTTCTTACTTGCCAGATTTGAAGTGTCACTTGTTGCATCGAAAACCTTTGAAGGCGCTCTGTGAGAAAGTTGGTTGATTCAACTTGTACTTATTCCATTTTAATTTGCCGATTGGAATTTCTGACCTTTTCGGGAAAATTTTATTTGTTGCAGTGCAATTTTATTGAAGCCGTATGAGAAGATCATTTTATCACCAAAGTAGCTTATGCTTTCAAAGCAGGAAGGTCCTCATCCGTTTCATTCTATATATTTTGTCGGGTTTTGACTTGTAAAACAAAGAAAAAGAAATTCTCATCTGCTCCAAATATTACCGGTCAACCCAGTTTTTTCCACTGTATAAACGACCAGCGACTTATCTAATCATAATTTTTTCCAGAAGGGTGGGGGGGCACGTGCTCTCGTGCCTGCCACCTTCTCGGTCCGCCACTGCTAAGCGATCAAACAGAGCTCGTTTCAGAAGTGGAGGCGCACCTAGACCATAATCTTTGTCTAATTTTCAATTTTCATTCCTTCAAATCATAACAAAACATTGCCTCTGACTTTAATAATTTAATTTTAAAGCATTTCTCATTGAAAATCCAACGCTCGAATTCATTTTTAATCATTTTCATTTCGTAACATGAGAAATCATGTTGAAAAATTCCAAAGACTATCGGTCTGTTGTAGGTGCGAGGTGCGCTTACACCTCTGAAACGACGTCTAACCACCGAGAGAAATAACTTCTTTAAAGACAAGGAAACACGTTTACTTGCGACAGTTTTCCTTGCGCGAAGTAAAGTTCTGTTGCATGAAGGAGAATCACTGTCACAACAAGGAATCTTTTACTCGTAAGCAGCAGACATTTTCCTTGAGTTAAAGGAATTTCCCCTCTGCAGTTTCTTTAACACAAACGAAATATATCTTGGATTATAAAAAGAATGGAGCAGTTGCAAGGGTCTGAAATGTTGCTTTTTTTTTTTTTTTTCATAGAAAATGAAAGTCCTTGGTTAGCTGAAAACAAAAATGCTTTTGGTTTCCAGTTAAGTCCCATTGTTCCGGAGATGAGATTTTGACCCAAAATACATTGTTTTAAATAGGAATTTCGCGTAGTGACCTCACTACACCCACGATTTTCTACAACTTTGAACGTGAATATCTCCAAAACCGAGGTACTTACGAAAATAACTAGAGGCACCATTGTTCTCAGCTCAACAAGTACTATATTTTTCTTTATATAAAAAACACAACATTTCACACCCTTGCAACTGCCCCATTCTCTCTGTGACGAAGAAAATGATTAGCAACTCGCGTGAGCTTCAAAGCTGCGCAGTTTGGCAACCGCGCTTTGGATCCGAACTCAGATCTGAATGAGCAGCAAGATTAAAACAAGCCCGAACTTATGGCAGTTGGACTTCGGTACGCACGGAGTCAGAACCTCGCTCTTTCCTATCGAGTGTTCATGTTACAAAGCGGCGTCCGCTTTGTTTTGTTTCGTTCTTTCGTTAGAAAAAAAAAAATCAAACAACAAGAAAAATCAGGGTCGTCTGTGAAAAACGCGCCGCACCGGTTGAGCTGAAGTTCAAATTGACCCGCGCTTCTTCTTCTGGGTGATCCCATCCGAGTTAGTGCCGCCTCATTTTAAGTGAATCGCGTCAATTTTGAAATACGGGTTTGCTAAATTATAAACAAACCATATTTTTCTCGATTGTGAAGTTTATTCAACTAAAGTCGTGTAGACTCAAAGGTTTAGATAAAGCATTTACCTTCATTTTGTATGTTCAGTGGCGGAGTGGTGTTTATTGATCGTCATTTTCTTTAGAAGCATTTTTATTGGGATGTTATAAAAGTGTTTGTTTTGCTCGTGTTTTCATGAATTAATGTGAATTCTGTTTTCTTTCGTCGATCTGTGAAGCGACAAAAGAGCAGATGAAAAAAATTGCATTTTTTTTTTTTTTTAAATTTAGTGCCACATCATAGTTTCTACTCCATGCTTTATAAATTTGGTGAAAGTTCAATGTATCCTGGATTTTTTAAAGTTTAAATATTAAAAGTTGTGAGTCTTCGATTCAACTCTAGTTGTGTCCGTTTAATTTTGATCGAGGCGTTAACTACCAATTTTGTTATCGTTGAGCCATTCTGACTCTTGAGTCGTCAAGGCTTAAAATTAAACGTAAGTACCGAAATCAAAACTTTGTTTTTGGGTGGGATGTGTCAGGTTGGTTGGTAACTTTGCCCGTAGTTAACAAATTCAATACAACCCTGAATTTAAGAGTTGACTGAAAACGTGATTATACCACTGCGCCTTCAAGATAGTGTGCTTCCAGTCTTTTGCTGCTTTTTTCGTTGTCCATGCAGCATGGGTCCGTCGTAAACTTTTGCTTCAGCAAAATTGCACATGGATTCTGAAAAATGTCGATGTACAAATATGATACGCTCTCAAAATGGCCTGAAATCAATGTATTCAATTCAAGAGCGCTCTGAACGAAAAGTAACGTTCTGCTGCTATTGTTGCGCACCGAATACTTTTTCAGCTCAATGTATCTTTTAAGATTGGATACTATTTTGGTGGCAGATTCAAGACATCCGTTCTGCTGATGTAACAAGCGAATGTCAATTCACCGATGATTCCACCGGTTGAGGAAAGAAAGATTACACAGTTCACTTCTTTTATAGTGTCATCCCAAAAAATAATTTTGTAAAATTTTAATCAGTATCTGTTGTGTATGACATCTCGTTCGATTATTACACGTGATCAGCCCAGAGAAGACCATCTTGAATTTCCCGCGCAAATAGCATCAAAAGTGAAAAGACACACGGATGAATGAACACATACCAGAGCTGCCGTTTTTCGTACACTTGGTGGCAATTTTCAATTCACCGATGATTCCACCGGTTAAGAAAAGATTACACAGTTGCACCTTGCACCTGTAATCTTCTCTCAACCGGTGGAGTCGTCGAAGACTTGAAAAAACTTGGATCTATTGTAATAAATTAAAGGCGTTTCCACCGATTGAGAGAAGATTGCAGATCTGAGTATTTTCGTGCAGTAGTCATACTCTAAGCTGAACGCGTAATCTTTTCTCAACCGGTGGAATCATCGATGAATTGAAAAATGGCATTAATTATGGATACGCAAAACGGCAGCTCTGGCACACACAGTGATTTTACGATTGCAACCACTGTTCTGTTGAATGCAACAAGTGTCGGTCTGAGACGTTTCCAGGAGACTTGAGCGGTGAGTTAAGAATGAGGTTAGTCGCACTTTCAACTTCTTATCAGTCCGGAAAAAGTTCAATCAAAGTGACTAAGTGCATCGTTGTATGAAATCGTTGCTAAATTTTGCGATGCTGATTTAAAGTATCGAGTCCTTCGTAAAATAACACAAACAAAACGGTTGCGCACATTCGAAATGTCCGAAATCCATTCTTGATCTCAAGACCAACAAATCAAAATCGTTCATGAATATCGCCGAGCCAACCTAGAATTTAACCCTTTCAGACCTGGAGTCCATTTCAATGGACATCAGAATATAACATGTAGTCTTATGGAAAGCAAAAAAATACAATATCCGCATCAATTTAGATGAGAAAACAGCTCTGAGATCAACAATGTTAGTCAAAAATCCGTTCCTGGAAAAAAGGAGTTTCAGGTCTGATAAGGTTAAATGCCTAAAATATACTATTTTTAAGCCTGTGCGATGTCCAGTTTTGTGCATCGAAGTTCAATGTCTAAAAAATATCGAAATTTTATCGAAACAAATTTTATCAAGTAAAAAATGAGAAATCACTGGAAATCGCGATACTTTTTTATGCTTTTTAGATAGTTTAAGAGGTAAATATGACTCTTAGGTCTGTTTTTTAGTCAAAGTATTCATCAATTGACATAAGCATTAACATCGACTCCATTCGATGGCAGGAAAATATATCGAAACTTCGATCGATGCATCGAACATCGCACAGGCCTATACTATTTTAGCTGCCAAACGATACTCGAATCATCGAACAGTGTAAACAAATAACTATACTTGCACTGACTTTTGATAACCTGAATTTGGTGTGATTCTGACGAACAAAACCTTACATAAGTTATCTATTTTAAAGTTTAATTAAAGCTGCAAAATAATTTTTTTTTTTTTTTTCAATCACTCCTCATGTTTGTTCACGCTGACAAAGGGACAACAGAGTTGACCGTCTTGAATCAACAGTATCTCTGGTGAATAAATATACAGAATCGAAGAATATCCAACGGCGACTCGAGCATGCAAATTTATTTAGATTTTTTGTAATTGTTAGAGAGAATTTTGGAAATTTTAATGAGCGCATCTTAATTTTTACGTCATTCTGTAAAAATCAAAGCTTAAAATTGTCGTTGCAAAATTTTACTACTTACCCGTGCCTCCAAAATCTAAATAATTATGTCGTTGTGCAATTTGTAATCTCCGAAATTGCAAGAATTCGAACGAAGGAAATTCTCGTTCGCCCCACTTAAAATTAATGAAGTCACTCACCTTACAACTTTTCGCAATAATTGAGAGGTGAGCAATATAAATCTGCAGCCTTATTTTGTTGCGAATACACACATTTTTATGACATCTTGATTCTCCTTTGTTATTATAATTTAAAGCCAAATGTGGTTGAGGCATAACAATTTTCTCACACCTATTTTTCATTACTTCCAAACTACGGACAATCATTTTTTTATGGAGCCAAGAGGCAAGATTCCTACAATTCCCACCTGTCAACTCGGCATATTTTATTACTCGGAAGATCGATTCGAGCGATATGCATAATCAAAGGCGGATTTAGCAATCTGGCAACATTGCATCATTCCTTTTTGAATGTATGAGAAACAAGCGATTAGTAAGAGTGCCATGGCCCCCTGTAGAATCGATTGTTTCTCATACGTTCAAACGGGATGAATTCATGGTTGCCAAATTGATGAATCCGCCCATGTAATGCAACAGAGTTGCCTTTTTACGTATATTTAATCACATTTTTCAATTCTCCGAAAGTTCCACCCTACTTGACCTCAAGATAGGCAGTTGAGTTCATTGATGCTAATAAACCGAAAAACTCCAATATGTACTATTTTTTCTACCAGTGGAGTCCCCGCGTCGCTGACTTTAAAATTTGCAGATATTTTGATAATTTACCGATGATTCCATGGATTGAGAAAAGATTACATATGCGATTAATTTATTACAACATAGCTATTACATTGAACTAAGCTGTGTAATCTTTTGGTCAACCGGTGGAATTTTGGTCAGTTAGTATTAGTCAGTCTATGTATATTGAAAGAGATTCGAAAAGTCATTCAAGTTGGCAGCGCAGTTGACAGACACTTCGAAGAAAATTAAACCGTAAAATATTGGATGGATAAGAGATGCAGAAGAGTATAAACAAACCACGAATATCGCTTTGAACTCTTAATCATGGAGGTCACCTGTTTAATGGACCGGAATATATCGACTGTGACGCATTCTGCGATCGCGAGTAACTCGACCCGTGCTGAAGCGCCAGTTTTGAGTCCAACGTTGCCGATGTTTCTCTTTACTTATTTGTTGTTGCAGACATTTAGTCGTCTATTTTCAGTTTCATTGTTTTCCGTTATTTCAACTGAAATTGAGGAGTTCCTCGGTGAAAGGGTAGATAAATCAGAGAGTGTGCTCGTGCTCAAAAAACCTAATTTCAAAAGGTTTAAGGTTACCGTGTGATGGAGTGTTGAATTGGGTTATCTTAAGCATCCGACGATTTGACTAAATTCTCTGAGCTCTGATTGTCCGGTAATTTATTAATCAAACCCGGGTTTTTTCTTCTTTTATTTTTCATCTATATCTTACGCAATAAAACTTTGAAATCAATACGAGCAAACCCTCTGTTTTATCTGCCTTTTTACCGAAGAACTCCTCAATTGATGAACTGAAAATTTCGAAGAATTTCCCCATAAGAACGCATGATTAAAAGCAGTTAATAACAAAGAGAGAAGAGGAGGCGAAGGTCACATAACTGCCCCTAATCCGCCCACGGGCGGATACAGGGCATTGTCATTCTCTCTCTCCTCCCATTTGAAAAGTGCGTTAGAAAAGGACAGAAGAGGGGGCCAAAGTCACGTGATGGCCCCATCTGCTGTCCTTTTCTAACACATAAGTTCAAATGGAGGGAGAGAGAGAAAGACAATTCCCTGTATCCGCCCATGAATCCGCCCTTTTCTAATACACGCGTTTTAATGGGAGAAGAGAGAGAGAGGGAGAGATTCCTGGGTCTACCAATGCTTTGATGCTTTTCTCCTCTCAGTGACTCGATTGACGAGGTTGGGTTTCCTTAAGTATCTCATTAATGGGGCTTTTGCAAACTTTTGCTGCAGGCTATAGAAGAGTTGATTCTTCTTGCGTAAAAACTTTTAAAAATGACGAAATCACTAAAAAATCACAAAATTAGGTAACTCTTAGAATCTGGCTTAATGGCAGAGAAACGCAGGTAGGTATCATGGGAGATTCCTCTCTAAATTGAGATATATCTCTGTGTTTCCGTTGAGAAAGTGACAAATTATTCAGGAATCTCCCATGATACGTATGCGTTGAACCTCCATTACGATCTTGCCGTTGTAGCAGTTATGTGAGTTTATTAAGCACTAACTTTCAGACTTTTTTAGTGTGAGTTTTGCTGGTTTTTCACATCAGATTGGACTATTCATTTGCTCACAGCAAAAGTTTGCAAGAGCCCCATTGCGTCTACATTTTGTCACCGACTAATTTACCTCCTAAGTCTGATGACAATATTCAGAAACTTTCACGGTGTAGAGGGGAACGACTTTTGGAGTTTAAAACTATTTCTAAGTTAGTGGGAAAGATTTGTTAGATTTTAATACTTACGATTAATGAGAACTGCAGAGAACGAACCGCTTTAACGCAATCAAAGCGTTTCTGGATTACTCTTCACGAAACGTGACCAATCGCATTGGATGTTCTCACCCACCCACGCCACGTCAAGGCCACACCCTACACCTCATTGTGTAATTTATCTCCTATCGATATCCTTGGAATATTCGGTCTCTATTATTTTTGGCTCTTTTTAATATTTCGAAGAAACATTTTAATATTCAACTTACTTGCTTCAATAGTCGTTGCCAGGATATTGTCTATCTCTCTCTCTCTCTTAGCCCATTTGAACGCATGCGTTCGAAAAGGGTGGATGTATATTGTATGGGCTGTCACGTGACTTCAGCTCCTGTATCTGTCCTTTTCTAACACATGCCACATGCGTTCAAATGGGCTGAGAGAAAGAAAGACAGTACTTACATTGGCTACGGCTATGCTAACTTCAAACGTGTTAGTCTGTGGCTATCGTAATTCAGTCTTTTTACTAAGGTAGATCCATTAGGTGATAATTATTATCATTCATTAGATTTACGGTTGTAACTTGTCATGTACCAAAACTTATTTTATTATATTTAATTTATTTTTTTTTTTTCTATAAAAAGAAAAATCAAATGTTCCAAAAGTATTTTGAAATGTTGAATTTTCGATCGTTATTTTTGACATTTTTAATACGCCGTCGATCCCATGATTTCCGGGATGACACGTGTAGGGAAAGGTAGCTCTCTTATAAATACATTTTATTGACGTCAAGAAATGATATAACTATATCTAAGCGGTCGAATCGAACTAATTTTTTTAATTGTTGACGGGCGTATTTACCGGCGTTGCCAGACTTCCAAAACTACCACTCTATCAACACTATTTTATTTTCAACATTTTACTTTATACTTTTTCATCTCCTAAACTTCAATCCGCAAGTCGCAATCATTTCAATATTTGGAGTAAATTATTATCTGACGAAGTACGCGTTCGAGATCTATAAAATCTTCCAAGTTTACACCAAACTGCTTGCACAGCTTGTAAATTTTTAAGGTTTATTTAAGCAACTAATAAGTTGGTGTTTTCAGTGTGTCAGCGCATTTCAGAAGCGCGCCCAATGGGCTGAAAGTTGAACTCAATGTGATAGGTATATGTCGCGTGAAGTTTAGCAGCTCGTGAACTTTAAGGTAACTCTTCAGCGTTTAGTGCTGATTCCTTCCTTTAGAGCGCTACCGTTTGTTTAATTTAAAATTACAGCCCGAAAGTAATTTATATTTAAGAAAACGGAATGCCAGCTACGAGATAAGCATCTGAAGAATGTTTCTGCAAAATATCTCGTCAATAACTTAAAAAATAAGGCTGAAAATACCTAAAAATGGAATATCGCAAATTGATTCCTGTTTCGGAATGCGATTTTTTCATTTGTTCTATGCTTTCAGCCTTATTTTTGAAGTTATTGACGAGATATTTTACAGAGACATTCTTCAGATGATTAGCTAGTAACTGACATTCGGTTTTTTTTTTTTTTTTTTTTTTTTTTTTTTTTTTTTTTTTTTTTTTTTTTTAAACGTAAATTACTTTCGGCCAGTAAGTTTACATTGATCGAACGGTAGCGCTCTATAAACTCTCAAGATTCACCTCAATGTGGATCATCTTAAAATCTAGATAAGTGCACACTGTACAGAGGCTTTTGGTCCATTTTAACCCTTTCCGTCACAGTACAGGGTTTAACATATGGTCTTATGGGATTTTGAAAAAATAGGGATGCACGTCAATTTAGAGGTTAGAAAAGTTCAACTAGTTCAATAAAGTGGATCCAAGATTGATGTGACTATTTTCTTCATAGTGCGTGTCTCAAAGAGATAATCTTAGTTCATAATGCCGATGAATACATTTTTTCCTCGATGTACGCTCGTTGAAAACTTAATCTGATCCCTCGTCCAAGTTATGAAAGCTTATTTGAATTCTTGACTTGGACTTCTTGAATTTTTTTTTTTTTTTTTTATTTTATTCTGGAGAAGGCACCCGGTGCGAGTGGTTCGCGGTTTTTATCCTCTAAAAATGCTGGTCCAAATTGCAACGCTGCGTATCCGAAGGTCCAAGGAAAAACAAGACGAATGCATTTAGACGATGGCACGACGAACCGTCATCTTCCAGCAACGTGCGCTGCATACTACATTCCACTTGGATTAGCCTCACGTCACGTTACAGTCGCGGTGTGCATGGCGAGGTAATTGTAAAAACACAAAACTTACGTATACAACGACAACGTCCAGTTGACGCGTGCTCAACCATGTTGCCATCATCTTTGGTGGCCAGCCTTTTGGAATCATTCATTAACATCTTAACTATTGGTGTCGTCTTTTCAGCTATAGACTGTTTTAGTAGAGCGATATATCGTATCGATTGCCGTTCGAGGCCCTCTGGTTCCCAACAAATCAAAAAACAAAACAAAAACACAAAAATCCAATTTAATGCATTTACCCCATAAGAGCATTTTCAAACGAAAATTTAGGCTATTAAATCAAACAATTAATGCGACCTTCTTGCGATTATTAAATTGGACTCATTTATACTATGGTAAACACCCCAGTAGCCGACACCCCTGAAATTTGCGCCAGTAGGTACCCGACACCTATTTTTCAAAATGTGAAAAATATTAGTTTAGTGGCAATTTTGGTGTTTTGTGTATTTTTTTCGAATGTTTCACATTTGAGGTCTCGGAAAAAAACCGCACAAAACACCAGTTTTTTACAGTGTGAAAAATGCGTGTCGGGTACCGGTGCAAATCTTAATGGTGTCAGCTGCTGGGGTGTTTACCTTAAAGGGATCTGGATCTACTCGACTGTAGACGTTGCCATTTCCAATTTACTTCAGTATTATTATAAAATTAGACCTATTGCAAAGAATTCCTTGAAAATTCCAGGAACTTTCCTCCTCTACGTTAAGTCTTGTTCCTGAAAATATCAAGCAATTTTATTCTTCAGATTATTTTTCAAGGTAATTAAAAAGTCGAGATTAAATGGCAACGTCAGAATGCTAATTGGTCTCTTTAGTATGAAACTGTCCAATTCTGTGTCCTCGAAAATGCTTAGTTATGCATGGTTCCACGGCTAAAACTGCCGAAATCAACAAGATATTACAGATTAAACAATTCATTTTAAAGTTGGAATCACCCAAATGTTAATGTTGATGTGGAATTGGTGGGATTTCGGGAAATTCTAACCTACAAATGCAACGTTTACCGGTTTATTTAAAAGAAGAAAACACGACACAATGTAGCTCCATAGTGTGTAAGGATTGAGGACTCTATAATACCCATAGTGGCGCAGTGTACAATCCAGCAACGTAACTTTTCGT